>APFE030202117.1:0-20677 GCA_000404065.3 Pinus taeda
AATAAACCATAAAACAACAACTTATTGAGAAAAACAAACTTATTTGTATTAACTTTGAAGTAGAAGAACCTTACAAACTTTTCAGCCTTGATGTTGAACAAGCTCTTCCCAGGGTCCGAAACAGGAATTTCCTTTACTTTGACAGCCTTGCACTCTTCCAAATGAGATCTTAGAGGTATGTAATCTCTCCTCATAAAAACTCAACTAAGAAGATTAAGTCCTAGCAGCATTTCATCTCAAAAATATTCAGCTTTCAACCTCCCAAGTAACTAGCCCAATGCTTCATTTTATAGTGCAGAGGAAGGAGGTTACAAGTCCACCTATGAAGGGATAAAGTATTCCTTCAAAGGGATAAGCTCCTCACATCAAGGGGTTAGCTCCTTAAGGTATGGGATCCATGAACCTTAAGGGAGTGAACTTGCCACCTCAAGATTCCTTCCAGAAGCTTCTAGAAATGACTCAAAGTGAGTTTTTAAGAATATACTTGCGCCTTTTTAACTTTTACAGGGGTCCGCACCCATAACACAGAGACAGAGAAGTCATGTGCGTAGGAGCCATGGCCATTAGGTGCAGGACTGCAGGTAATGCAAAGAGAAAGTGTAGAACCTAAGTTTTAGAGACTTTTGAGGGCTTTCTCTTATTTTCAAGGCTTGATATGAGGAACTGAGGCTTAAGACTTGCAAAGGAGGAAAGCATGAGTGGTAATGGACTCACACAGATTGCAGAATGTCAAGGTGACAATTTTTTGTGCAACAAGGGGATTGTTCCCTCATCCTTCCAGTCTTTATCCATTGAAATTTTCCTAATTTCATCATTTGGAGCTTTTCATAAAAAGTAAAAATTTTCCTTGATTTTGACACCATCTATTGATGTCTTTGGCACCGTCATGCTATAATATTTCAGAATTTGCAAAACAACAATCTAATATTGCAGAAAACATCTTGTTCCTACCTTGGTCAACAATAAAAGGAAACTTAGAATCTTTCTCACCTTGCACTTTGTCTCTTTGGTGATTTTTAGCTGCTTTTGCCTTGTACTTGAGTTGACTCTTGCCCAAATTTCTTCGCCATTGTAATGTGCCTTTTGGAAACTAGCAATGAACATTTGTGAAACCCATGCCTTCTTTGCCAAGCTGCTTTGTCCTCTTCTCTTTGACCTTTGCAACTTATTGCATCGACACCTTGTTTTCAACACTGCTCAACATCAATGTGGGCTGCTGCAAATGTTTTTCACCTTCTTTCAAAGGAAAATTGCTATCATTCTGAAACAACTCATTACAAATATAAGCATGTTTATGAAAAGTATGATTGAAAACATCTCTTTGTTTGATCATCAACAATGTTCAATTCTAACTTGCATTCACTAACCTCTTCATTTGCCTCGCATTAACTAAATAAATGTTCAGTTTCTTGCGATGAGCTCTCACAATATACTTCACCCCATCTTTAAGAAAATGATATTTGTGCTCATAGCTATGAAACACTACTTTCCTATCATACAATATGGACTTCCCAAGATAATTCTAGAAATGTCAAGTGAAACCACGTCTAACTTGACTTCATCAAAAAAAATTTTAGCAATAGAAATTCTAAAAATGCATTTCCTTGAAACCCGTAAATTGGCATCCTTAAACCCAAAGGATATGGTTTATGATGTGGTACAATTTCAAGTTTAAGCTCTTTAACTATGTCTTCTAAAATCAGGTTTTCTTGTGATCCACTATCAAAGAGTGCATCAATCTCGGTATGATTTGAGGTTACTCTGACAGTGAACAACTCTTCCCTTTTGTCTTCATTTGGAGTGTTGTTGTGACTATTTGAGGAACTAGTACTTTCAACATGTTGACCTTTCAAACCCATAGTTGTAACTTTTGTCTCATCTCTTGAATATGAACCTAAGTCCTTTTCAACAATACCAACCGTTTTGCCCTTCTCTTTGGGTTTCAATCTATTTGCTTTTACTTCTGGATGAAGTTGCCAACAATGGTCTTCATCATGGCCATTCTTTGAACAGTTTTTGCATGTGATTTTTTCCTTCTCTTTTTTCTATACTTGCATTCTATTTTCCCTTCCATTTTCCCCCCTTCTCTTTTCCTTTACCCTCACTTTCACCTTTCTCCTCTATGTTTTGTTTTCCCCTTGCCTCAAGGTGTGTGGCTTGCACACATAGTTCACCTAAGTTTCTTGGGTTAAACATAAGGATAGTATCCCTCAAATAGGAATGTAAACCTCCAATATATTTCAAGAGTGTGTCTTGTGAATTCAGGTTTACTCCTAATAACAAAGCCTTTTTCCTAAACTCCTATGTATTATCTTGGACTGTTTGGCCTTTAAGCTGCCTAAAGTTTTGTCAACTCATGATAGCATTTTGCATATAGGCTAAAGGATAAAACTGTCTTTTAATTGCATAAACAAGTTCAACCCAAGAAATGGATATCTTACCATGGATTCACATTTCCTCTTGAGTCTTTGCTTCCCACCAAACTAGTGCAGTTCCTTCTAGCCTCAGTGAAGCCAACTGGATCTTTATGTCATATTATTGAAGGTTATGAATTCTACAGTATACCTCTAACTTTCGAATCTAATTATCCAACTTTTCTGCATTCACTTCTCCATTGTACATGGGAAGTTTGAATTTTATGTCCAATTTCACTAATGGAGTTTTTCCTTTTAAGGTTTTGGAATAAGTATGGGCAGTGGTTGTAGTGGAAGATGATGTTGTGTGAGATGATGAATATGATGAGGAAAATGATGAGGATGGTGGAGATGGAGGTGGCTTTCCACCATTCCCTTTGAAATCCTTCTTCATCTTTTTTGTCCTTTGAGCTTCCTTCTCCATGTGGAGGTTTTGAACTCGCTCCAACCATTCTGGTGTTCCTCTCTTCATAGAGGACTTTAACCATCTCAGTCAAAGTATAGAAAGATTTCTTGAATTATTCCTCTTTTGAAGAGGGACCTTCATGCTCTCTTTCTCCAGACACAATGGCTATGGATTCAAGTTTAGAAATTTGTACTGATCGAACCTCTTCAATCACTTCAACCTCTTGTGCAATATGTGCCTCTTCTATCTCAACTGATGGAGATGGAACTTGAGGTGATTCAGGTGTTGCCTTGAGTGGTCCTTTGGGTGAGGATGGTGCTTTCTCAGCCTTATTCCTTCTTTTCCTAATCTCAGAACTAGCTATTAGTAGATTCCCTTCTCCTCTCTGCAACTTTAACCTTGTAATCATAACAACAATTGCAACTATTAAACCCTTCAAGCAAATCAAGCAAGAAACCTTGTGCTCTCATACCAAATTGATCTAAAATTTATTTCTAGTTAATGTTGTGCTAGTATCATTTCCAGATATAAAATTTTCTTTGCTTTGGTTTACTTATCCATAAAGAGTTTATCCGTGAACATGTGATTGTCAATTCATATAACTTGGTGAAATTTAGTGTTTTTCATGAAATTAAAAGCATGAATTTAAATGTATGAACAATAACATATAAAAACACATCAAGCACAAATAACATAGCCCAATACACAAATTTTTATTGAAGGAGTTCACCCTTGCTGGGCTACATCTCCTTGGTCCAACTTCATAGTGTGAGCCTTTATATTGGCTTCAATAGTGCTCAAATTGTTGTTACATGAATCTAATTCTCTTGGAACCTATTCCAATGAGTTTAAAACATTCAAATCTATTAGAAATGACTATTTTTTTACTCAATTTGGTTACCATCTTCTTCGAGAATGGCCTCCAACACCTGGTGGCCCTAGGCTTAAAAAATCTTCAAGTGACCAAAAACACATGTAGATTACCTCTTCTAACTTTGCAACCTACTCCAATGAGTTCCTAGCATGCCAATTAGCCAAACATGACTATTCATTTTTGAAATTTGGCTGAGAAATGAGTAAGTTATGGCTCAAACATTTTTTCCTACAAAACCTCCCCTAAATCTGGAGAACTGTCAGTTAACTGGCAAGTTTGGTGGTGGTTCTGGATTTGGTAGCTCTGCCATAAATTCTGCCAACTTAATTACAGATTAGTTAAATGCTAAACTGATTAGTGGCGCACTAATCCCGCTTAACAGTTGGCCCCTAGCTCCTAGTTCGGGTGCTTGGTCACATGGGGTGGGAGTTGGCCCCACGGGGCTTGTTTTTTACCAAACTTTTAGAAGCTATAACTTTTGCATACAATGTAGGTTTTTCAAACCATTCATGGTGTTGAAATTGTTGATATGAACTATATCCATTGATTTAGGTCTGAAACAATTCTGAGCACTTTCATTTTTAGCTAAAATATTGATCCCTGATCACCTATCGTCTAGGGTTTCAACCCACAACTTCAATTCGTCAATATAAGTTTAATTGTTCTTCAAGGATCCCATTATCTTCTTCAACTAGCCTTGAAAAGAATATTCACCTTAAACAATGCCCTTGATCTCGAAAGCACTTAGCTCATCAATGACAACTTTGTATTCTCAGAAGGTGTCTCCACAACTCTTCATGTTACCCAAACAAAATTTCTTCAAGGTCACCTCATGATGGCTTCAATGCATCATTTTCTTCAATGATATCCAAAAATATTCAATATGCTGCTTCGCAAAGTTTTCCAACTCTGCCTTATTATGTTCTCAAGAGAAGACTTCAAGAAACTATATTTGTCCAATCCCAATAAATTAACACTTTGACCATGATAACTACGAAAAATTCAACCACGACAGCTTCAGCCACGAAAAATACGAAAAATTCAACCATGAAAACTATGACAGCTTCGACTACGACAACTTCAACCACAGTAGCTTCAACCATAACAATTACGACAACTTCAATTGTGGCAATTGCGGTAGCTTCAACCACAACGACTTCGACCACAGTAGCTTCAACCGTGACAACTACGACAACTTCAACTACAACAGATGTGACCATGGCAACTATGAAAGCTTCGACCAAGAAAACTAGTGCAACTTTGACTACAAAAACTATGACAACTTCAACCACGGCAACTACAACAACTTCTCTCCTCCTAGCTCGAACTCGTGGGAGACTATTTAACCCAACAACAATTCCACAAACTTGTCTTTCTTGCTTTTCTAGGTTGTGGATGCTTCTCTACTTCTTGTGTTTTCTCCACCAAAAAATTTGAGCTTGAATGGATGATTTAGGTTTATATTTATAGTCTTTTTTCCATATTCTGAAGGGACACGTCTCTTTTCCAAGGGTTATGAGCCTACTCAAGTCAGCTTGGACAGTTTGACAATTTTTGACATATGTTGATTTCCAAAATTGATTTCTCTTCAATGTGTTGATGCCTCGAAAATCGTTACAACAACATCGGGGAAAACCACCCGATCCGGACCTTAATGCAGCTCATTTTCCGTTTGGTGTGGTGGCTCCGACTAGAAATAATGGGACCAGTTTCCCAATGATGAATAAAATGGGATGGATAAATGGATGATTCTCTGGTATAATGATAATGGATGAATGATTTAATCTAAAAGGAAAAAATATGAATAACTATCCTATCCCAGGAAATTTATGTTTTTAGTGTAACGTTTGATAATCTTTATCCACAAACAGGCATATAGATGACTCTATTGGTAAACAAAGACATTTGTTCATATGATAATTACTTTGTTCAAGTAGTTAAACAAAGTAATCATTAAAACATTATTACACTTATCCTTTATATATCACTGATACATATATGACTAAAAGAATAACATTCCTTAAACATTCAATAGTGAAAAATATAAGGATTGTTGTTGAAAACACATACATATATCCAATGATAGCAAGAGTAATCAAATGACGATTAACATGAAAGAATGAAACAAGATCATAGATAATAGTACCATATGTGCTTTGAATCACTCCTGATATCAATCGCATTCAAATTCCTTTTTCCAACTTAGAAATACTTTCACATTAAGGCAATAGTGCACATCCCATCAAAGCTTTCTTCATTAGAATTTGGAATACTGGCCCAGTCTTTATAAAAAAAATATACCAGAAGCACAATAGTGCAACTTCTAGATTTGAGTTTTATACAAAAACTGAGGACCCTTTCTGAATGCATGAAAGGGTCTATAAATACTAATTAAACTAACTAACTACAAAAATAAAATGCTATTAATTGGTACAATAAATCTTGAGTATCTTCTCCACAACAGGTTTGTTGGTAGTCAGTAGCATTGCAAGCATTAGTTCCAATTCTGGAGGACGACTGAGACGAGAATGGAGTTGAGCTGAGTATGTGGCATCATGGATTTTGGGAATGATACAACCGATCGCATCGGTTAAACATTTGATGGCAGCCCTTTGACTGTATGGTTTTACTAAGAAAAACCAACAGGTATCCCAAGTTAAACTTTGGATGCTAGCAATTAATCTTCCATTCTTCTCCAACTCTTGATTGCATGCTTGCTCCAATGTCTTGGCTGACAACAATTTACCTGGGGTGCATTGTGAAATCATGTTAGATAGATAAAGCGTGTTATTGATTAGCTCAATTAAATTACTTGTAGATAATCTACATTTGGAAACTTCTCTCTCTGCTTTCATCAGTTGTGACTGCCATTCTAAGAAAAGGATCTCCTTGTGTGATTCTAGAATTTTGGGTAGATTTGTTGTCTGCCCTTCATTGGTGTCTTTCTAAGCAAGAAATTTTGTCACAGTCTCATCGGCCTGTTCCAAATCCTGCCTAGCATCGACTGATTTGTCAACTATTGATGTCGTTATATCACAAAGGGGTTCAACCAAAGAAATGTTATGACATAACAGTCTTAACTGTGTAACCAATGCTTTGTTAATCTGTAGCGCTTCAGACGAGAAATCTGCAGGTTGCAGAAGACTCTTAAACTTCTCTACTTGAAGTGACAGCTGAGCGATTTGCTCATCTTTCGTTTTCATCATTAGTTCATTCATTGTCTTTAACCTGGCCAATGCTTCGGATAATTCTTTTTTCTTTTGTATTGCACTTGCGTCTATTCTCTGTTTCTCTTCAAGCAATTGCTTATTCAATTGATTGTTTAATTGATGCTGTGTTGATAGTTGCTGTTCCAACTGTTCAATTTTCTATTGTGCTTCGGACACCTGTGATTGCAACAAAACAATTACTTGGTCCTCTTCTTTAAGTAGATTACTTACTTTCGATGCCTTGTCCATAGTGGCTGCCGAATAAGCTTCAGCATACTGAGAAAGCTTTGTTAGGTCATCAGAAGGGTTAAACTCTTCTTTCCACACTACATTAGCTGTCTCTATTTGTGCTGGAAAAGGGAAGATTGATCAAGTCTTCTCCTTTTCCTCTATCTTTTCACTACAACCCTATGTTTGGGACTGTAAAAGACATCTAATGGAGGTATGTCCTCCACCTGCAAAATAATTTGGTCCGAGGGATCTTTTGGAATCATTTCTAAATCCGTGCTAGGGGGTAGGCCGCTTGTTCCTTCATTCGGAACCGTTGTTGACGCTGTATCTTGTCCATATGTTACTTTGGGTGTATTGGCACCTTTTGGACCTTCCAGATTGCTTATAATGGAGTCAAATTGCGGCCATTCTTGGAGTAGTTTAGGATCAATCTGAGTATCCACATTGATATTTTCGCTACCCTTATCCTGTTCTTTTTTCTGCTCTTTCTCTTGCTCTTTCTCATGTTCTTGTTCTTTTCCTCTTTCGAGAAGTTTTCCTACAGCAGGAGGTTTGTCAATGATTTGTTGTTCAGGCTCGCTTGATTGTGTTGTCAGGGTAGTAGCTAATAAGTCCAGAGGTAGAGTTTGCAACCTCTGTTCTCTGAGCTTATTGAATTCTACTAGCCTTTCATCGTTATATCTCATTTTGGCCAGCGTTTGTACCTGGAATAATGACTCTGCCGAAGAAAACAAGTCATCAAAATCATCTTTCTCATGATCAAACCTTGTAAGTTTGGCTTGTTCAAGCACGGTATAGGCAACTTTCCTTGGATCGAATTGCCTATTAGGAATGGTTGCAAGATTAAGCATATTTATTTTCTCTACCTCCTTCTCCGCATGCTTGTAGTCATGCAAAGTATAAACACCACATCTCAAAGTAAAAGTAGGCCAAGCCTGATTTTTTGAAGTCCTAAGAGTCTTGGATGTTCCTGCTGTTGTAATTTGGTAGGCCAATTTCGGGCTAACAGCTTGTCAGGTATATACAGAGGAAGGACATGAGGTCTTGCAAGGCTACCAAAAACCCTTATGTATGTGAACTTATCTTCCCCAAACCAATTTCCTACAGCGGTTAGGTCAACCTCTGCTTCCGAAGAAATCTTTGGGGCAAGCTTATCAAAAATGGCATAGTAAATAGGCAACATAGAACCATTGGTGATAAATGTGAATTGGCATGGGGTCTTGTGAAGTCCATCTCCACCCCAGTACAAGAAATTCAGAATTGAAACAAAGAGTATCTAAAATATAAGCACTAAAATAAAACGGAGGAATAGACCTATCGGTCACGCGAGTTTTTGCTCTAAACTCAAGAATTGCAGTGGATAATTTATCTGACAATATATTTCCCCAATCCATTACTTCACTGTTAACTGCCGCTTCCATTAAAGGAACCATTTCAATAGTGAATTTTGCATAATCATGTAATCCAAAAATTCTACACATCATTGCCCCGACATAACAGTAAGGAGAACATAATGAATCTACAGAGTACTTACCTGAAGATTCATGTTTGTGCCTTGCGGGGTTCTGTCTCCACTCCTAAATTGGGGCTGATTCAGTCTCATTCTCACTTGCGAACTTCTTAAGAAAGGCTTTATTGTATTTCTTTTGAGGTTCAGGCAAGTGATACATTTTCCTTAAGTTATCAGGCTGAAATGAGCCGAAGACCCTTCCGTCAACTGTGAAAAATGTTTTGTTTAAAATTGGGATCTCATCTACTGCCCATCGCACTACATCAGTGTATGGAAGAATTTTTTCACGAGCTGCTATTCGGTGTAGATATGAGTCATCTAAATCTTTCAGGGAAGCCTCTGATTTTCTAGTTGAATCTGCGGCAGCTTGTACTGATACTGTCTCAGGTTCCTCTGCTTCAATTAAATTATATATTCTTTGCCAACTTGTGTTTCCAAGGCCAAGACACGTAGTGTCTGAAATCAATCCCTTTTTGCCTGGTCTTGGATCAATGGTGGATTGCACTGTTACTATGGGAGTCGCTGCTGTCGCGGATCTCTTGGATTTCTTTCCCATTTGGTCTGAGCTTGTTGTTTCAACAGAGCTCTGCGCAAGGAATAAAATGAATGTGATACAGAGAATAGATAATGTGAGCCAATATGAAAGAAATATATCAATTAGAAAATAATGAAGGATTAAAATGATACTGCCGCAGATACAATCTCAGGGAAGATCTCGGCATAACTGCTTCATTAATTGGCCGCTTAACCTGTCAATCATGGTAAAGGAGTTCTAAATATTCATCATATCGCTTATATGCCGAATGATTCATTCAAGTGTGGCTTGAGTTTTTTGGTGGATAATCACAAGTAAATCGCTATTGGGAATGGGAAGGCTTTTAATAATAATCCAAAATAATGCATGCAAGCCTTTTAAATCTATTTTGAAACTCGCGCCTTGATTTATCGGATCACAATCGGGGATGAGCTCGGGTCGTAATACTTATATTATTGCAAAATCGTCGATCCCCGATGGCGATACACCTTATCGCATCGGGAGATTTAAAGGTGTCTTAAACTTGCGCTGCGTTATATCCCCCGATTTCCGATAGCGATATCGCATCGGAGAAATAGGGGAGGGCCTTTTTTTATATTTGCTGCTTGCCTTTCCCGATAACCAATAGTTATTCACTTTTCGGATCGGGGTAAGTCAATGGGTCTTTGCATTATGTTTTCCTTTTTGTTGCGATATGCGATCTTGCAATCGCTTTATCACAATAATAAAGAATTTTATATTTATTCATAAGACTGATTTCATTATAGTTGAAAAGTTTTATAATATTACATTTCCTTTGGACCTTTTGATTAAGGATTTTCTAATGATGAGTTGATACCAATTTATTCACACATCTATGTTTAAAAGGGACCCATTTCATATTATAGTTAGAAAGAAAAAATTTATGAAATGGGGGGTTGTTGTATAGCACAACACAATGGCAAGGAATTAGGAGGCAAGTGAGTACTCATTGGAAAGATTATGACCTCCTCTATAAGCTAATATAGTATTCCCTTCAAGAGATGACCTCTAATCATGGAAATTTAATTTTTCTTTCATCATATGCATATTTTTTCATAACATCCCTATTAAAGAATCTCTTTTATGGAATTAGATTATCAAATGGATTATAATTTTTTTCACTATTTTGACATGCTAGTGCATGTGATCTTCATGTATATACAAAGGCTATGGTTTCTTTGACATATTCATACATCTAGGGTTACTAGATTATGGCTTCATCACATAGGAATTACAAGCATCATTCAACAATGCTAGGATGCCTTTTCAATATGTCTTCATGGGCATCTTCAACAAGGTAACTTATTTCTTAGGGCATCTCCAACAAAGCTTTGGAAATGAATATAAGGGCAAGTTATTGGCTTGCCATCATTAATGACCGACATGGCTAGCTTCAACAATGCAAACATGATATCATAATGACATCATTGCTAGCGCTTCATTATGGCAAGTGCATGTATAATTCATTAATATACTCATGCACCTAGGGTTTAGTCAAGTAGTTAGGGTTTACATCTCCTAGCGTTTTCACAATATTTATGGTTTGTTTCAACAATTCAACTATGATTCCATCAATTACAACTTTATTCAACAACTTGTGCATCACAGATCGACTAGTTGTGGGTTAGAATTGTTATGGTTAGATGGAGGGAAACATGAACCCTGATTGGACTCCACCCATCCCGACTATTGCATTGATGTGAGTTTCGGCCACCAATGTTGTAATCGATGCCACTTGCTCATTTAGTGTACTACATAGTTAGGTGTGGTGAATTAAAACTATCCCTCAATACAAAAAAATTCATATATTTTTAGTCCACAATATAGATTCTTTTAGTTCAAGTATAATTGTAGTGTTCATTTAATGTTTTTATAAATTGCAATGACACTAGGGGAGGAGGCAAACCCACCTAGGGTGAATATATGTTCCCCCTCCCATGCATCATGTGTCAAATTGGATTTCGTTTAAATGTTTATTTCATTATCTTATTTTGTTTTACCATTTGAAATATTATAAATGTGTATTCAAGTTCCCCCATTTTCTCAATTCTCTCCTCTTAGCCCTTCACACCATTCACCACCATGCACTATTCAACCACTAATTGTCCATTATTTATGGTGCTGGACCTGCCAGCATTTAGGGGATCTCCCCGATATGAAGTCCCAATAAGACCTCATACCATTTGGTGTAGGACTCCAATCTGGTATAAAGGTCTGGTTGCCAAATCCTTAAAGATTTACCTTGGCTCTAACTATTAGTAGGAAAGAGGGATGCAATGGTACCTTCAAAAAGAAAGAAGGTGTGCTTGGTGAGTGTTTAGTTGTAAATGTGTCAAGTTTCTTCTATCGTGGAGAGGGGAGAAAAATGAGCCTCTAAGAGAGAGGTAGTAGTACCACCCAAGAAGAGACACACATTAATTGGAAGGATCCGTCTAACATCTAGGGGAATAGTCCACATAGGATGTGACAGTCGTTACAACTAACAAAGGAAGAAAGATTTGTTTAATATCCCATGGAATAGTCCACAAGGATGGGACAATAATAAAAACCATTACAACACATTCTTAATAAGTATTAAACAACCGAAATATTTCAACTATCTTAGCACATGTGAAAGAAAACATGAAACACAAACATGCACAAAATAGTCTTACAAACATACATAATCCATGTATTAAGAATGCACTGACCTTGAAGGCTTATGTTATTAAGTAAAATCTCCAAGGCACATGTTACAATGTACATCACTAGCTCCGATAGTGGAGCATTGGAGCCACTCCTTACTCCCCAAATAACTAGCTTATGTCTCTAATGCTTTTCTTAATTCATTAGCTTGTGTGTTCAGTTACAAGTGTGTATTTCAACAATATTCCCTCCTTCATCTCCTTCTTCATCATCTTGCCATAGTGTGATAAATTACCTATATCTACAATTCACTCATGACGAGACAACATTTTTATGAAAACCTCCTAGTCTAAGATAATGCATTTTGATCGAGTAACTGAGCCGAAACCAGGTGACAGGTTGGGAGAGAGGGCTCAGTGGCTGCATAGTGCACAGTTCCAATAGTCAGGGGTGAGGCTTCAGCTCTGAGCCTGCATAGTGCACAATTTAGGAAAGACTGAAGGACAAGACTGCGCAGTTTTGAGAGCTAGTGGGACACACTAAGGGAATGAGCTTGAGAGGAAAAAATGTGTAGTTTTGGGAGGCATGGGAGGCATGGATACTATGCAATTGTGTATTTCATAGGCTTAGGGGATGAGATTGAGGCTTGTGATTGAGCAGTGCATAGTGAAAGCTAACCTGGGATAAATGATTGTGCAATTCTAGAGGCCGAAGCCGAAGCTTGATCACAGGAACTATGCTATGCATTGCTCAATGTCAAGGGGTAAAGTCTCAACTAGAGGGTTGGAACTGCGTAGTGCTTAGTTAAGGGAGGCTGGGTGATGCCAAGTTGCTTAGTCAGGCAGCCTTCACAAAAATGGATAAGTGTAAGATTGGTTAGACTCATATGAACGGTGATAATATTGACTATGATCTCACACTTAGAACAATTGATGAAACAAAAACATAGATCACCAAAGACACAAGAAATTTCTTTTTTTCCCTCCGTGTGACCACTTTATGACCATTATGACAAGTTCAACACTTAAGATAGCCTTTGGAACGACCGTGACGACACTTGTGTGACGGTGCTCAAAATTTGTGAATGAGTGTGACAAATGTTTACATGGTTAGAGCAGCTCTTATACACAAAGATAGGCTCTTGAAACCATCAGAATAGGCTTTTACACATTGTTTGACCGCCAATCATGTCAAAATTTTATAGTTAACCCAACTTGAAAAAGGGATCAAAATACTTCAAGAAATCTCATGAAATGATTTTTGATGTTTGCGACGACAATATGCAAGACCAAGGAAGGCTCTGAAATTTATTGTAAGCCAAATTTTTTGAGGGTGTTGTAGCAACTACAACACTTAGTGACACACTGGTAGAATTCCAACTTCTCTATCTCGACTAAATTCTTTTTTGAAGTGCCTTGGTTCTTCAGGGAGTATTGATTCATCATGAAGATTACTTTGGTCTTCCCACATACCCCATGAATAGATATGGTCCCCTTTATTCCTTCTCGGTTGAACACAACATAAGATTCGGTGATATCACAATGTTTCGAGTTGGGAAGGGTAGTGTATCTCATTGGTTTAGGATTTTCATAGTATAATGTTTCATCTATGGTGTTGCTCCGTTGCCTGTAGGCCTGGACAGAACCCCAATAGAGTCACACAAGAACACAAACATTGCTCTATTGCTAGTGAGCTTGGACAGTACCCCGACAGATTTTCTTGCTTCACCTCTTTGCATAGGAAACCTTTCTCTTATTTCACCTTTACTTATTTATTTTAAAGAGGATTGTGCATTGACACTTATTTATTTTGTGACGGAAGAGGGATCTTGACTTATTGAGAGAAGAAGAGGTTGTTCCTTCAAAGAAGCATATAGAGACCTCTGATTTAGGTTTGTTCATTTATTTTTTTTCCCCTTCTCCTCTTCTACTGATTCGATAAGAATGAAAGCACTGAAACAGGAAACCGATTATGGTCATCAGGCTTTCTAAATAGACACAGGTTCATGGTTGAACCAAAACTCTCCTTACGGATAGATCATATTTTCTATTGGAACTTCATCGGTTAAAAGATATAACCAACACAAGGAAGATGGACAAAAGGTTACCCAAATGTTGAAGTGTCACAAAACTCTTTAGAGCTCGGCCACACACATACTATGAAGACATAATGTGTTCATGCACAACGCTTATTCACAAGATGAAAACAAAACAAAATTCAAACAAATAAGAAAGAAAAGACTATGTGCACAATGTAGGGCACAACCTCAGATCTTCATTGGAAGTAGTGTTTTAAGTCTTGACCATTGGCAGAGAGAGAGTCAATATTCCTATCAAGTGATTGAAGAAAATAAATGTGTTGGCCAAGATTTTCGTGAACAATGAATGGCCCAATCCACAGGGACTAGAGCTTAGTGTGTTTTCCTTTGTCCTCATGGGCTTTGTCCCACTTCAAAACTAAGTCACCCACACTCTAGTTGTTATTCCCTATAGACTTATTGTCAAACCACCTCTTGATATGATTCCGATCAAGTGAAATTTTTATTTTTCTTTTAAATTTTCTTCCTAGAATTTGTGAAGAGTGTCCATCCTACGCTACATTAATGTGCATGGCTTTCCTTGGAACTCTTGAAAACGTTTGAGTGAAAACAAGTAGATGTTGGGAAGGAAGATGGTTTCTTTCCCATATACCAAGAAGTAAGGGGAGGTGTTCATAGAGGGGTTTGGCATGACTCAGTTAGCCCATAAAGCATTTACCAAAGCAAAGTACTAGTTTTGCTGCTCAGAGAATATGGTCTTTTTTATGATGCAAATTAGGTTCTTAGTTGTGGATTCAACAAGACCATTCCCTTGCGGATAATAATTAGCTAAATGTTTCAATATAATACCATTTTATAATGTAAAATCATAAATTCTTAGCGATGAAAAGTATGATTTATTTTAGAAAACAAGTGAAGTAGGAATGTTGACACTAGAAATGATGTTTTGCTGAAGAAAATTTATGACTTCTTGATCATTCACCTATTTCAGCAGAACAACTTCTTCCCACCACGTGAAATAATATGTAGCAGTGAGAATATAATAGTGCCACTTCAATGAATGTAGAAATATTTCTCCAATACTATCCAAGCCCCACTGTTTAAAAGGTTCTTCCACTCCAATGGGTTGCAATGGGACAACTAGATTTTTGTTTCTGCTGGTACACCTCTAACAGACTGGACACTTTTGGGCATAAGAATGAGCATCTATGAATAATGTAGGCTGGTAAAAGTCAATCTACATGAATTTATGCATTGTTTTGTTACCCAAAAAATGTCCCTTGGCTGGTCCATCATGGAGATCACAGAGTACTTTCTCTGAATCATGTGCTTCCAAACACCTGAGCAGTACTCCATTATGGTGCTTTATGAAAAGCACCAAATGCACTAGTTGGTAAGATAATACTTTGAGTCTGAGTGCCCTATTTTACTGTGTGGATAGATGGGAGGGCACATTGTTGTGCTCAAGGTATTGCTGCACATTCGTGTATCAAGAGTTAATGACAGTAGTGGGGGAAGATTGCTCGACATTGTACGTTTCGATTTCTTACTCCCAACCTGAGATATATTCTTCTTCCTTTGTGTCCACTGCTTCTACTACTATTCGACATAGACCGTGGTCCTTGATTGTGTGAAATAGTTTGAATTCTAAGTCATATTCCTATAGACCATACATGCAGTTCACTCTCCTCTCACCCAACTCATGTTGTACAAACATTGATCTGACTATTGGGTGAGGAAAAAAGATAATACAATGTTTTTTTAGAAGAGAGGGTCAAAAAGGCTTCACAACCTTGTATACTGCATATGCCTACTTTTCAATGGTGGAATAATTGATTTCAGGTCCTTGAAGACTAGCACTCATGAAATATATATGCCACTCATTATTTTGATCATCCTTTTGTGTGAGCATAATGACAAGAGAAGTGTTAGAAGCAAAGGTGTAGAGAAAAAATCTATGTTAAGGTCTGGGTTGTATAATGCAGGTGCTTCTGCAATAGATTCTTTGATATGGGAAAACATGTCATTTTCCCTTCTATCCCATCTATATAATGCATCCTTCATTATCATCTTCTGTATTGGTTCAACAATTTGAGCGTAATCGAAAATGAACTTGTGGAGGAAATTAATTTTCCCCAGAAAGGACTGCATAACTTTTTTATTCACTAGGAAGGGAATCTACATGATTGATTTAACCCTCTAAGAGTCCACTTTAATCCCACTCTTAGCAATGATGTGGCTCAAGAGGTTACCCTCGGACACTGCAAAGATACTCTTCTTGGGATTAAGAGATGTCTTGTTCTTGCGAAATCACTCAAAAATTTTCTTTAAGTAGCGCATGTGATCTGATATTTGTTTGGAAAATAATGTAACATCATCAAGATAGACCACTACACTCTATCCGATATATCCCCCGAATGTGATGTCCATGGCACGTTGAAATGTATCACCAACATTAATCAACCCAAACAACATTCGCTTCAATTCGAATGTGCCCCACTTCGTGCGAAAGGTTGTTTTAAGTCTGTCAAGCTCTGAGACCAGAACTTAGTTGTATCCTAAATATCCATTAGAGAGAAAAACAATTTATGACCCCAATACTGTTTTCAATATCCACTCCATAGACAACACTGGGTAATTATCTTTGTTCAAGGAACGGTTAAAAATTAATATTTTGGAAATCAACACACAAGTGGATTTCCCCACACTTATTTCTTATTGGGACCAAGTTTGATACCCAAATGGAGTGTTGCACTTTATATATGATCCAAGAATCCAATAATTTCCTTAATTTCTTTTGAATAAGAGGTTCAAGTGTTGGATGTACCTTCCGTAGATTTTTTTGAATTGGCTTGGCCCCTTCTTTTATCGAAATCACATGTTGCATAATTCATGTGTCATAAGTTTTCAACGCATCGTACATCCATGCAAATACATCTCGGTATTGCCTAAACAAGAGGATAAAGGATTTCCCCTCTTGTTGTGTACAACAAGTACCAATATTTTCAAACTTTAGATTCTTTTCTGTTCGCAAATTGATCTGCTCGTATGACATCGTGAAACTATGGGTTTTAGCATTAACAGGTTCCTAGAAGCGGTTTTGCAGGTCATACATCTTTTCCAATGATACCATGCCTTTTGCCATGAGATTTCCTTTTCTTGAGCTAGCTGCATCCTGCAAGGTCCTTTCGTGCTCATCTTCATCAATTGTTGTGTCCTTGAAAACATCAAAATTTGTCATGAATTAAGTATTTATTGGTCATCATTGAAAATGCGTAAATTAACAATATTATTAGGGACAGATGGCTTATAAATAATTTCGGCAGAAAAATGCCCCTTAATAGTGAAAACCTAGCAACAACATTCTAGGAACAATCTTGGAATATTCTAGTGTTTGCATGGAAACTGGTGAAATGGGTGAAACTACTACCGCCTATTCGGCTGTTGGGTAAACTAAGTCCACCATATCTCTAATGGGAATCAAATGTCATACCTCTTTTTGATAGCTTTTAAGAAGAGGTGCCACACAATGAATGGTATCACATACCTGTCACACCACAATTTCTAAGCCACCTACTACTTTTAGGATGGAAACGTTGAGGTCAATGGCTCTTTGCATATCCAAGATAAGTGCCTTGTATTCTGCAGTTTTGTTCATGCACTTAAAGTCCAGGCAGCTAGAGATTAGATGTTTCTCTGTAGTGGGTCTATTAAAACACAACTAGGTCTAGAGCCCTCTTGTATTTTGGAACCATCAAAGTACAAAATCCACATATCATATGTACAAGGATGGGGAACCACACAAGTAATATTATTACTATCACTAACTGTACAAATGTCATTTTCACCATTTGGACTAGGATGAAGCTCTAACTGTGTATCTGGTGGGACTGGAGATGGTTATGTGTTGACGGTGCTGGACTCACCAACATGTAAGGGGATCTCCCCAGTAATAATTCCCAATTATACCTCATATCATTTGGTGTAGGAGTCCCAACAGTGGGTCGTACAACAATGAATTGACCACGATTTCACATAGAGGAAAGTAAGATGCCTCTGTTGGTAGCAAGAGTGTGACAGTTGTAGCAAGCCAAGGAAGGTGCATGAGAGGTTCAAACACACGGAGGTTGAGATGAGTGCGCCCCTTGGAAACCTATGATAGCATGGAGTTAAGAAGGGAACACACGAGAAAAGATGCATCACAACATGGAAGGCAAGTTAGCTAGCAATCCAAAGTGATGGTTAAACCAACAACACGTTTCAGAAAGATTCAAACATACATACACAGAAAATTCCATACATACATGCATAAGAAAAAAAATACATATATCAGTTAGAGTAAACCAGATAGCATAGAATACAATACAACATATGCATGAAATGTGTTTTCTCTATTATATTAATAAGTGTAAGTTCCATTCATACAATACATCCATGTCTAACCACTAGTTCTGGCAGCGGAACATTACAGCCATAACCGCCTGCTCCTCCAAAGAGATATACTAGCTCTGTGCAGTGGAGAAGCCAAGGCTTGCTACAATATTGTCTAAGCTCTCTCTAAGATAGTCCTATCGGAAGCTTGGCTGACCAAAAGCCTTTACAATGAGTTATGAGGTTCTATTTATAGCAGAGGGTGGGGTGACCCTTGACATTCCCCTTCGTGACAATTCATCTACCCTCATGACTCTTCATCTACTCTATGACTGTTACATCCAACTATCAACACTTGAACTTCCACTTGACAAGACATTACATTACAATGCACATGTGCCCATGTGAGACAAAATGGCTTGAGAAAGCCATGCAAGACATCACTGACACTCAGTTCGTTGTGGTGAGACCAACTCTTTGACTTGCTTGTGATGGTGAAGGTGGTGAGTTGGTGCCAAGCTTGGTCATCCATGATGGTGTACATGCACTCCATGGTGACATCTTTTTGAAGCAAACTCTTGCCTTCGTTTCATCCTAGTGCATTGGTATGGCTCCTCCATCCAACTCATTTGCTAGCATGCGCATGGTCTTCTTGGGTGCGGCCGAACCAGAAACACACTGATGCATAATGTCCGCGTTGATCTTCCAGTGTGTGTTGGTGGTCATGCGCATCAACTGTCAACTTCATGTTCAGCTCCAGTCAGACTTTCTTCTTGTCTTCACCTTGGTGAGTGTGCCATATGGGTTGGATCACATGCGTGCACATAATGACATGCTTGTTATTGAATTCCCTTGCATGCGATCAACCACACCACTCACCATGTCTGCTCCGTGCCAGCTACTAGGATGGATCTATACCTTGTACAGGCGTAGTTTTATCCATCTATGCGTGTTGTGCCTCATGTTGTACTTGTTCTTGCTGCAACTCATCCTCTTGTCTGTCTAGATTCTGTTCTTCCTTGATTTGTTGCTTCATCACTTGCAACTCCTTCTCTATTCTTTTCTCTACCCTCGCGGGATCGTCTTGTCGCATCGTCACATCATAGCCTCAATCTCCAAAGTTTCCTTCATCACAAGTGGATCTTCTTGAGCTTGCAACTTTGTTCCACCTCTATGTTGTCAACAACCTTCCTCTTGCATTCTCTACATGCGGGTGTACTGCCTTCTGATGCAGCTGACAGTGCTGCTCACTGTGATGTTGATCATTGTGATTCTGTTGCCATCTTATCTTGTTGCCCTTGTCTATAAAACTTGATGTCTTCATAGGTAGGAAATATCATAGACACTGGCTTGGCTGTAACCCACGTTGTTCTCTCAATGGTGTCCTTGGACTCTGCTCTCTTGAAGGCCATTGTACTTGTGATGCTGAGAGGTATATGAACACATGTGATACCTGGAGACATGGAAACACTCATGGCAAGCATTATGTTAGTCAAAAACAAAAACAAACTTGAGAACTGACTTGCAACATACTTGGGTGACTGATGATGAAGGTCTCGCAATTTTCGTCGGGAGGTCGAGAAAATAACTGCGAAAAATGCACAAGGCACATTCTAGGCGGTCAGGAGGCTGATTGACTGCTGGAACTGCGCAATGCACAATCCAATCTGGCCTGTTGAGGACTGAAACTGTACAATGTGAAATTTCAGTCAATAGTGACATGCAACCAACAAACTGCACTGTGCAGTTTCTAGGGTCAATAGGACATTGCATCCAAGAATTGCGCAATTCAAGCCTGGAGGTCAATGCCTGGCTAGACTTTCACAATTTCCAGAGGGAAGGCAGAGCCTTTGCTTCCGGAAATGCACAATGCTAGTCAGGAAAGGTAGCCCAGTTCGACCAACAAATGACTGAAAACATGAGAAGTGTGAATATATGATGAGATGATTGCAAACGGGAGTGAATGATCATTCATGAAAATAGAAAGTGCAGGATTCAAAAAATGGGAAAGCATGCATGTGTGTGAAGCGAGTTGCCGCAATGGTGACTGTCCGTGCAAAAAAAAGTGCCATGCATGCGATAGTAGTGAGTTGTAAACGAAAACTGTAGTGGTGCTAGTACAAGCTAGTATGTATCAAAACGACAGCAAGCACTCACTGAAATCAAGCAGACAACATTCATACAAAGCAAAACAAAAAAAGCTTTAGAAATGCAGTGCGAGACCTGAAATGCAGGTTTACCGCAAAACAGCGGAGTTGAATGTGCCAACTACTCCTAGATGCAATGTGGGATGTCAGAGCTGCAAGGTGGATGTGAGGAATGATATTTGCAGTGTCTAGTTGATTAGTTTTGATAAGATCGAGCTTGTGACGTGCATGCCACAAATTTAGGAAGAGCGACACTTGGTGGGAGGTTTTTGAAACGATCCTTGCATGCAACCTCT
>APFE030202125.1:0-12720 GCA_000404065.3 Pinus taeda
CCACTGACAAACCAACTCAAGAATCCATCTCTTGGCATCATCTTGCCTCCCTCAACAACCTCTTGCCTGAAGTTCAAAAACTTATAGCTTGATTATCCTCTCTTAGACCCCTTCAACCAAGTAGCAAGTTCACAATATTGCCTCGAGTTTTCTTCTCTCTCACCCTCTTGGCTTCTTTTTTTCAAATCTCATAAGAGAAAAATAATTTGTCAGACAAATTTATTAATATTATTTATAAAAGATCACATTATTTATTAACCATTCATACCAAGCATTCTGTGTGGGGCATAATCTGCCAAATCATTTCATTAAAAAGTTTACATTTTATAAGCAAATTCTAGCTTAAAAAGGAATATTTATTTTAAGAGTTATGTAAAATAACAAGTTGAAACAAATAATAATAATTGAATCACGTTATATCTACTGTGTGTTCTTTTTTAATATTTAAAATTATGAGCATTTTTTTCGCTTGAAAATAAAACATCACATATCACATCTATGGTAAGTGAAAGATAATGCATGTGAAGCTAAAGTACGCATACTAGTATACACACCATTGAGAATCGCCAAGCGCAAATGATTTGTGTTTTCAGTCTCGTTCATCCATTGAAAAATGATAGAAGAATATTTTCTGATAACCAGAATATTTGTGATGGATTTTCACGTGATGCCTGAACGCCCGAGTGTCCTTGTCCACATTGAAAAGCTTTTTTATTTGGTGAAACTAATAATTTCGTATGTGGGGATACAACGTTGGAATTTGACATTCCAACAACACATTAAAAGTTTTCAGCCTACTTTAATTAATAGGCTTTTTGGTTTTGGATTATTTTCCTTATAATTTGATAAATTAAATTTTGTAACTCTCTTTATTTTTTATATTTAAAATAATTAAGTATAAATTTAATATGAACAAAGATCTATTTGATTTTACATATAAATTTTTTATAAACCAATTATTAATTAAATAATATATTTATGTATATATACTTATCTATATATATATATTATATATATATATCTTTGACTTAACATAAACGAATTTCAATTTTAACCAAAATTACATATTAAACGTGTATAATAAATCTCAATATTTTTAATGAAATTAAATATTTGAAATTCAATATATAAATTATATTATTTATCAAAAATAAAAATAAAACTTTAATTATTTTAAACAAATATTTAATATATCAATTTTATTCATACAACCAAAAAGTTTATTTTTTTGATATTCAATTAAAGCATTATATTATTTATTTAATACCGCTATCCAGAGATTTCTCCAATTTCTTGATTTCTGTCGTTTGTCGTAAATAATTTTTCAGTTTATATTATATATATATTTATATTGAATTTGAATTGAATCGAATCGAACCGAAACCGATTCGATGAATAAGGTGAAACGAAAATGTTTTAATTTTTTTAATTAAAATGATTAAAATAACTTAATTTGAAAACTATCGAGTAGAAAGAAGAAAATGTTAGTTAACAAATAGGAATTTGGTTTTAGTTTAGTGTCCGATTTAATTTTTCATTTAAAAAAAATTGTATTTCTTTAGTGATTTTTTTAATGGAAATCGTTAATTGAATAAATGAGGTGAAAAACGAAATATTGATTTTGATAAATATAAATGAATTTAGTAAATGAGGTAAAAAACTAAATATTGATTTTGATAAATATAAATGAATCTTGATTTGCATGTTAATGTGATATTTAATTATTGCAAATAATTTCTAATTAAAAGGAAAAATTGAATAGAGGAGATTGTTTGGGCTTAATGAACTTTGATTTGCATGTTAATGTGCTATTTTATTATTTTAGATATTTTTTAATTAAAAGGAACAAAAGTTGCATAGAGGAGATTTTATATATTGAAATACAGATTTTGATTTTAATTTTTTAAATTGAAATTAAATTAATTATTAAAATAATTTAATAGTAGGGAAAAATAAAATGAAGTTTTTTTAGATTTATGATGAAGTTTTTTTAGATTTTCTTATTATACTTATTGATATTTGTGTTTTTGATTGAACTTTTATTTTTTTTTGAGAATATTGAAATTGGATTATGTTGAAATTATTTAATCCAAATATGTATATCCATAAAGAAATTAGGAGAGGTTCTTTATTTGAGATTAAATTAAAAAATGGTTTTATAATTTTTTTTATGATTATCGATATTAAGCTCAATATTTGGCAACGTATGTTGATTTAATGGATTTTAGCTTTTTATATCATATTTCTTGTAATATACCATATTTTTAGTAATAATTTTATTGTTAAAAATAAAATAACAAAAACAACTATATAAATTAAACAACTCATAAATGTGTATAAACAACATATTTGTAGTAATAATTTTATTGTTAAAAATAAACAACAAAGACAATTATATAAATTGAATAACTGATAAATGTGTATAAGCATCAAAACAGGCCTCTCATAATACATCTCACATAACCAAGAACATGTTTATTTTCTCAATAACAAAATTATAACAAGAATTATTATTATTTTTATTAATTATAAAAAGAATTAATATACAAAATTAGAATGTTACCCATTCTTAGAAAAACATGTAACTATTCTTTAAGAAAAAATTAGAGTAAATATATATTTTATAATTAGTAAAGATAAAATTTACCACAATACACCATATTTATGTGGAAAACTGAGAAAATGATTAACATATTTTATAAAAATACATAAATCCTCTCACTTTTGGGTTACACATGATCCGGATGTTGGGGGGGCCTCCAAGATCTAAAAGATTGAAATGGATCTTAGGGGGAGAGACCCTCAAGATTTGAAAGATTGAAATGGATCTCGGGGGAAAGGCCCCCAAGATCTAAAAACTTGAATTGCCAGAAGAAAAATAGGAGAATGCCCAATAAACAAAACCATAAAGAAACTTTTTATTAAAACCGATAATCACTGTAAAGGCTACATTGTGGTAGACAATCTGTCCTTTTACAAAATGTGACTTGTTACTTATGGTATTTTTCAATTACAATACCACGGGTCAATTCCATGGGTGAATGAATACCATGGGAAAATACCATGAGTGAATGAATACCATGGGTGGATGCCACTTACAATACCATGGGTAAATTCCATGGGTGCATGAATACCATGAGTTGATATCATTTTCCATTCGGATCAACACACCAAGTTTAGCAAAGATGATTCCTAATCTATAAAGAGGATTTGTTACAATACCATGGGCTAATACTATGTGCCAATACCATGTGCCCAAATAACTATAACTCATCTGACTCCTCATAACATTCTAGAAGAAACATGAAGAAGTCAAGATATTATATATTTTTTATTTTAATTTGATTTGGTCTCACATCTAACAATTCCCTCATAACATTCTAGAAAGAGCATGAAGAAGTCAAAATATTATATATCTTATTTTAATTGATTTGTTATCACATGTAACAATCTCTTGCTAGAGACCAAATAGAAGCTTGAATGCACTTTTTTGTGTTTTTTCTATCTCATTGATACTAATCCTTTACCAAAATGTTTTTAATCATGTTTGCAACATTCTAGCCAAGGCTCTTCAAAAATCTTCAGGCTCTTCAAAAAATCTTCTTGAAAAATATGTGTGAACATATCAACTAGATTATCTTAACTACTTATTTTTCTCCACTTGTAGTATCTTATCATCTAGCACTCATGTATCTAATGATATGTCACGTCAATTTTCTTTCTCTTAGAATGATATATTGTGTTATTTTCTAAATGATTAGCACTCTATTGTCACAATGTAGAACATATTTGTCTTGTTTTATTCCCAACTCTCCTAATAACCACTAAATCTACAATATTTCGTTGTAAGCTTCCGTGGTAGCTATGTATTCTACCTCTATAGTGGAAATTGCTACTACCTTTTGCATCCTAGACACCCAAGAAACTGTTGCATCTATAACAATATATAAATAACCAATGGTGGAATTTTTAGTGTCAACATCTTCAATAGTATTTTCACATGTATAACCTTCAAGCTACATGGGCTTCATTCAATAAACCTTTGGCATAAAACGTGTGTTCGTGGAATAGAAAACAATACCCCTATTTTTACTACATAGTGGAAAGTACCTCTAAAATCATTTTATTTAGCACCCTACCAATACGGACCTGATACACCTTCCCAATTAAAAAGGTCACTACTTTCAATAAATCTTGTAGGTATCTATTTTTTCATAAACATTTTTTATACCACTTCATATATTTTTATTTACTTTGAGCTCCATTTTTTATACACAATATATAAAAACACTTTACCCCGCTATTATATTTTCAATATATTATGTTGTTTTTTGCTCAACATATGTCCCCTAATATGAACGCACATGGTTTGGTATTGCTCCCCTAGTGAAACCCTCATGCTTCAAGCATAACATTATTATTATTAACAAAAAATAAATAATGACTAGTGCCACCTCTCATAACTGAATCTTTTCGTTGGATATAATACATAAAATGTTCACAAAGTTTAATCTCATAGGATTTCAAACATGGAATTATATTTTTTTTGAAAAGGAGTTTTAGGCCCTTTTCGCTCATGTGACCCAACCACTTGTTCCATAAATATGTCGAGCTTCCTTATTTTGCAACATCAGCTATATCTAATATAAAAAAAATCATCAATATGTACAAGGTTCTTATCTTGAATCCTTTGGGCCTAACCAATGATTCTTTACTAACTTTTGAGCCACCTTTACCAAATCTTGTGGAGAAACCTTCATCATTTAATTGTCCCACAAATATCAAACACATTAGCTTCTCTAGAATATGTCTAACTTGTTTCGATAATATATCATACCTATCCTTTGTCTTGATTATGAAATATCCCACTCCAATAATATTAAAAAAAAATTATTATTTCCGAGATGCACTCTACCATAATCACCAACTTCATATGCAAGTTTTTTTTTTCATAGAGTTATATAGTAAGATGTCATAGAGTGAAATAGTTAATCTATGCCACTACTGTTAGAAATATATAAACATACTTATTCTATGGAAATAGTAAATACAACATCATTCTCGTAAACTATAACGGTGATCTTACCTTCATGCGAGAATTTTTATTTCTACTAGTCATTTGTTCTTTCTAGTAGACCCAACCATCTATTTTCTTAAGTCTTGGTTTTCCATAATAAAAGCGGGTGAGTTTCTTTGTTGTTTTACTTCAATTTTCCTCTTGATTTTGAATGACCTTATCTATTAATTTAAATTTTGTTTCCATGATTAGTTAAGGCTAGAGATGATCCTCCTTGGCTTTTTGTAATCGATATATAATTTATCTCCTAATTTATTAAAATGCTACCTCCCTATAGTTGTTGAAGTTATTATAGCTATTATAAAATTTTCTCAATTGTATGGAAGGGAGCATATGAGTAGAACAACCCCATTTTCATCATCCATTTATAGTGGAAATGTAACTATATAAAATTCATTTATTAAATGTTATGCAACTAAAGCACCCTCTTTTATTAATAACACTTTTTTATGTGATGTTTCTTTCCATACAAATGAAGCAAATTTTCCATAGTCTTGTTGTTGTCTTAAAACTAGCCATGTTGAAGTATGCATTCTTTTCTAGGGACTACCATATTGTAGCAATGGCGTTTTTTCTAGCAATTTCTAGGTTTCATCCATCATTAATGAGGGTTTCTTTGTCACTCCCTCAATAAACAAATATTGATCCCTTATAATCAATATATCATCTCTATTATTCCCATAGGGCCAAATTAACCCCATTTAGCTTCTCCATTTCACTTAGTATAGTTATTTTCATACTTCTTAAGAGAGTTAGCTTACGCCAATAGTAACAAAAGCTTGAAAACTCTCATGATAGTTGTTAAAGATAAAACAACAAAGGACAAAATAAACTCAAAAATAAAGAGTAAAGATAAAAATTACCACAACACGAAATTTATATTGAAAACCTAGCAATGTCAAAAGCCAAAAAGAAAAGGGATTGATAACTTTTACAAGAATACATTCAGATGAGAATACATACATCCACTAACTTCTCGCTCACACACCCCTTTTTTCCATAGTTGGTTCTAGTCTATAAATATGTTTTGTTACAATACCACGGTCTAATACTATAAGTCAATACCATGGATATCAATACTATGTGCCCAATAACATAGCTTCATTTGATCCTCCTCCATGAGAAGAATATGAGAAAGTATATAAATATATATATATATAATATTATTTAATTGGATTTGTCTCACATGGAAAGTCAAAATATATATATTTAATTTCATTTCATTTAGTCTTGCATCTAGCATTTAGTTTAATTGGGCATGGATTTTGAAGCACGTTATTACTTCAAAAAAATTATGTTAGAATTAAATATAATTAAAATACACATAGAAACAACACATTCAAATCATATACACCATGATCTACTTAGAAAACCCCAAATGGGAAAAAATAGCCAACAATAGATCTATTATTGTCCTTGGCTAAAACACAGTCAAGTCGACCAACAACCTTAGATTTTACCACTCAAGTATGCCTTACTACAATGGATAATCTTCTAGCTTTTTAATGGATTCAACTACATGTAATACCATGAGCTTGTCACCATGGGTCACCAATACCAGGTTCCCAAAACCCCAACTATTACCATAATTGTTGACACAACCTCAACTCCATCATAGGGTCAAGTCTATCCAAAAATTCCCCCTTTAAACTTGACTTTGGGTTTTCCTTGGCAAAATCTAACCAAATTGACCAAGTAAGCTAGCCACCACTCACCTCTAGGCCCTACCAAGTCATCATAAGGGCACTTTAGAATTTCACATGTTGTCCTAACTCAACATGATTTATCATACCATCATATGTGTCCCCATATCACCTAAGTAGAAATTTAGGCTTTACCAGTAATTTACCGAAATACACATACTTTATCAAGTTTCACAATGTTATTCTGATTTAAAGCTAACATTCTCTTATTCCACATTCTTTTCTACAACAAAATTTAAGCGTTCTCTTCCTTTTAGAAACTTTAATTTTATATATATATATAATAAATATATAAAACGAGACTTTTCGCATTTCATGTGAAAGCCACATTGGATTTAAGCATTCTCTTCCTTTTGAAAAACTTGACGATATCTATATATATATATGACTTTTCACTTTTCATGCGAAGCCCACATAGCCATTAAAATGACAACCCATCACATCCAAAAATATGGTAAATAATAAAAATGTCCAATTTATATGCCATCCACCACCGATTTCTCATTCAATACATGATGCGGCGAAGCCTTTTTCTCACCATTCGATCTCTACACAGAGATTTATGTGCAGCATTCTTCTAGGTACGAGCTTATTTCTTGCTAGAGAAGCCCCCACATGAACATTGATATGCCAAAGTATTTTGAGGGACGTTCTCTGCATTAAACCTCAAGCAGTTGTTTTTCTTGGCAACAATCGCATTCGGTCTGTCTATTGTGTGGATGAGGGTGTTTAGTAAGGTCGACGGCTCACCATTATCGTCAAGTAGGATATCGTGTGGCCATTGTACCTCTACTCTGCCCGGGTTGAACACGATGCTCCTTCTGATGCTCCATTGTTGCGACAATGTTGTTGCAGACCGCACCATGTGATGTCCAGGGACTAGAAAAGTGTATGCCCAATAGTTCAACGTCTTTGCCAATCTTGACAATACACATTTCCACAATTCTAACAAGCGGCCTCCTGCGAATATAGCCCGGTAATTGAGTGTCTCATTCAAGCGACCATTAAATATGTTGGTGATCTACATGCACTTTGAACGTCTCATCAAACTGTCGCAAAACGGCCATGACGTAGCACACAGTTCAAGAGAAAAGTTTCGAGTGGTATTTCGTCATGGTTTGAGTGTGCAAGCATTTCCCATCCAGGAAATCTTAGGCTTCTGAATCTTAAAACTGTAGTGAACATTCAAGGCCACCATCACTCAAAGGCATCATGGGCAACGAATTTTACTTTCCCTTGATTCGAATTAACAACAACCCAAATTTTCTGCAAAACGCTTTCAACACTATATTCTGAAATGCAGGCCTTCATTGCCTTTTCCTTATCACTGCGCCCTTTTAATACCCTTTTTTTTTTCATGCAGCCTTCCGATCATGGGAAACCATGTCGTCGACATCTCCTGTAGGGCGTTTTAGTCTAGCATGCGCACCTCCATCACAGCCCCAAAATCTAGTTGAAACTTTCAAAAAAATATTCTCTCCGTCCAAAGACTGCAGGCTTCATTTTCTTCTTGCTTTTCATCGAACCATTACTCAATCTAATTGTTAGTTTGGCGAACAAGCTATTTTTGTTGAGGATAATACTTAAACTATGTTATGTAATGGCTTATAAATTAGTCAACAAAGTTATCAGAGTTAGGGCAGCAAATTAATAGATGTATTTAATTATTATTCAACAAATTATTAAGGGCATTAGATTAGTCAGATAATGGATAATCCAATTAGAAATATGTTGGCTATATAATAATGTATTCATTTTTCTTATGGAAATATGAGACTCCAATGAATGTTTAGTTCATGAATTGAGAATCAGACTTTTAGTTTGTTTATGTTTTCATATGTATGCTCTTGATATATATAAGATGTGGTATCAGAGCTAGGTTAAGAGAGTTGATTTATATGTGAAGTGTGTGTTGGTAGGAGGTTTCAAAAGTTTGTGAAAGCCATTGGAAAAAGTTTTCATAATTTTGTGAAGCTTGTGGAGATTCAAGTTATTGGTGGGAGTGCTCAACAATTAGCAGCAATAGCCAACAATATAAATATTTCTCCATAAATACCAGTGTTTAAAGGTGAGAACTTCGGTTTTTGGAGCATTAAGACGAAAACATTGTTGCTCTCACAAAATTTGTGGGATTTCATAGAGAATGGCTATAGAAAACCAAATGCTCAAACACTTGCACTTTGGACTCAAGACCAAAGAACACATCTAAAGTAAAATCGTAATGATACAAAGGCTCTCTTCCTAATCTAGCGAATAGTGAATGATTCTATTTTTCCAAGACTAGTTAGAGTAAAAAAATGAAAAGAGGCATGGCATGCTTTGCAGCAAGCATATCAAGGAACTTATAAGGTAAAAAAAATTAAGTTGCAATCCTTAAGAAGAAAATTTGAAACTTTGTGCATGCAAAAATATGAATCTATTCAAGATTTTTTCACTAGGCTTATGGATATAGTAAATGAAATTAGGTCTTATGGAGAAGATTTAAAAGATCAAAAAAATTGTTGGGAAGGTTTTAAGAATTTTTCCTACAAATTTGATGGGGTTGTTGTTTCTATTGAGAAGTCTAAGGATCTAACTTAGTTGTGAATGAGCTAATGGGGTCTCTTCAATCTCATGAGAAAAGAATCAATAGATCTTCAAAAATATATTGAGAAAGCTTTTCAAACAAGAGAAAATGTTTACAAAGAAAAAAGTGGTTCCTCTCATGAGGAAAGCCAGAACACTTATGGAAGAGGAAGAGGAAGGGGACAAACATACAGAGGAGGCATAGGTAGACAAAGATTTACTTCTGTAAACAACAAAGGAAGAGGTAATGATGACAGTGATGGATGTAAAAGATTTAACAAATCTCAAGTTTAGTGTTTTTATTGTAAAATATTTGGCCATTGTGAATGAAATTGTTGGAAAAAACAAAAACAACAAGCTAATTTTTCTGAAGAAAAAGAAGAGCTTGGCACTTTATTCTTGGCTTGTCATTCACCTAATAATGTTTCCAAAGAGGTGTGGCTTATGGATAGTGGTTGCAAAAATCACATGACAAGAAACAAAAATGGATTGGTGTAGTTAGACGAATCTACAAAATTTGATGTATTGTTGGGAGATGACAAACCAATTGAAGCTAAAGGTAAGCGAACAATTGTTGTGAAGACAAAACAAGGAAAACAAAAGCACATTAATGATGTTTTATATGTTCCTGGTTTAGCACATAATTTATTGTGTGGGCCAGCGACCTAGAAATGAATATTTAATTGTTTTCAAGGACAAGAAATGCATAATCTATGATAAATATGATCACAGTAAAATTATTGCTAAGACTAACATGCTACAAAACATAATTTTTTCTTCCAATCTCCCTTGTGAAGCAAGTACAAAATTGAATGTTGTTTATGATCATAGTTCCTCACTATGGAACATAAGGTATGGAAATTTGAATATGAATGTCTTGAAATTGTTATATAACAAGAAAATGGTCAAAGGGTTACCACTTATTGATTCTATTAGTAAATTTTGTGAAGGGTCTATTCTTGGTAAGCAACATAGAGATTCATTTCGAGTAGGAAAATCATGGAGAGTACGTAAACCATTGGAACTAGTGCATGCAGATATATGTAGTCCTATGCAATCTTTGTCTCTCAACAAAAATAAGTATTTCATTATTTTTGTGGATTATTTTAGTAGAAGAACATGGTTATATTTCATTAAAGAAAAATCTTATGCATTTGTCATATTTCAACAATTTAAAGATCTTGTGGAAATTAAAAGTGGTTATTGTCTAAAAACATTGTGCATAGATGAAATTTCACTTCTAATAAGTTTTATTCTTATTATAAAGTGAATGGCATTCAAAGGAAATTGAAAGCTAGTTATACTCCCCAACAGAATGGCATTACTGAACGTAAGAATAGAACAATTGTTTAGATGGATAGGAGCATGATGAAAGGTAAAAGCTTCCAAACATTTTTTGGGCTAAATTTGTAGCTACATCTGTTTATTTTCTTAATATATGACCAACAAGAAGTGTAAAAAATATTACCCCTTATGAAGCATGGTGTGGAAGAAAACCCAATATTTCTCATTTAAGAGTCTTTGGTTGCATTGCCTATGCTCGTGTTCCTATTGAAAAGAGAAGAAAGCTTGGCGATAAAAGTGTGAAATGCATTTCTATTGGATTGTGAGGAAACCAATGGTTATAGATTGTACAATCCACAAACTGAAAAACTAACAATTAGTTGTGGTGTTCTTTGATGAGAAAGAAGAATGGAAATGGAATCGGGATGTGCAACAACAAAATCCAAGTATTGTTGTACAGTAAGATGAATATTTTATTTCTTCAAATCCATCTAGTAATAAAAATACTTCACATGCCACATCCACTCCATGATCTTCTACTACATCAAGTCTTGTTTAAAGTCCAAGTCCTCTAAAAAAAGACAAAATCTTTAAATGAAATTTATGGTTATACCAATTTTCTTTGATGTCTCAGATTGAAGCAGAGCCAAGATGTTTTAAAAATGCAATAAAAGAGTTAGTTTGGTGCAAAGCAATGGATGAAGAGATGCCAATGATTAAAAATAATGAAAAATGGGAGCTTGTGGATCCTCCTATTGAAAAAAAAGTCATTGCGTGAAATGGTTGTATAAAAACAAGTATGCAGCTAATGGGTCAATACAAAGGCACAAAGAAAGGTTAGTAGCAGAGGGATCTACTCAACAACCAATTATTGACTGCAATGAACTATATGCTCTTGTTGCAAGATTTGATACAATCATAACTATTTTGGAATTGGAAGCAGAATATAAATGGCTAGTTTATCAATTTGATGTTAAATCAACCTTTCTAAGTGGTGAGTTGAAAGAAGATGTATATGTTCAACAGCCCCAAGGATATGAAGAAGCATGAAATGAACACAAAGTCTACAAACTGAACAAGGCTCTTTATTCTTTTGGAGAGATTGAGAGAACTAAATATAATTGTAATACACATAACAATAGCACATTCAAATGATATCCACCACGATCTACCTAGAAAACCCCAATTGAGAAAAACTATCCAACAATACATCTATTATTGTCCTTGGCTAAAGCACATCCAAACCGATGAACAACCTGATCTTTCACCACTCAATTATGGATTACTACAATGGAGAATCTTCTAGCCTTTTAGTGGCTTCAACTGCATGTAATACCATGAGCTTATTATCATGGGTCACCAATACTAGGTGCCCAAAACCAAAAATTGTTAACACAAAATATCTATTATTTATGAAATAATTATTTTATTGTTGAATTTTATATTTTTATATTTTTTGGGAATATGGAGAATGCTTTTGTCAATATTTAAAAATAGATATAAAACAAAGTAAACTTGGTATTTCTAGATATATATAATGTTGTGGAGATTTTCCTTAGTAATAGATAACTAGATAAGACCAACCTTCAAATGAAAGGTTGTAAATGAACACATATATTAGATTATGCAAATACAACAATCTAGTGTAGAATTGTAAGACATTTGCAAAATAGTTTTTCTTATATGTTTATCCAAAATAAATAAATAAGTAACAAACATTAATTTTTATTTGTTAAATATGACGATCATTTTTCTAAATGTTATAAAATAAGGTTGTAAATGAACACATATATTAGATTATGCAAATACAACAATCTAGTATAGAATTGTAAGACATTTGCAAAATAGTTTTTCTTATATGTTTATCCAAAATAAATAAATAAGTAACAAACATTAATTTTTATTTTTTAAATATGACGATTATTTTTCTAAATGTTATAAAATAATATGGTAGAATTATCAAAATGGGATTTTTAATTTTTATTATCAAAGAAACATTACAATTTTTTTTGTTTTTAATGCTTTGAAAATAGTTTTGTTAAAAATTGGGCACAAACATACCATTTTTAAGTGTTTTACTTTATTCTTGAT
>APFE030202131.1:0-15357 GCA_000404065.3 Pinus taeda
TTCACTTGTTGATCTGTCAAGTTATAATCACTGCATTACCCATCTGGGGGATACCACATAATTAGGCTTCTATATCAACACCCTATGCACTCAGGGATCATGCTCAAGACCATGTTGTTGTACTTATGTTAGCAAGTGGAGGCATTTTTGAAATTCCTAAATCCAAATGGCTCTATGTTCCTGATACTATTGTTAGAGGTTTCCCATCTCTGGCTAGCTGCAGATAAAGCTTTTTTTTTTATTTAATGGAAATACTCCTTCCTGGCCTATATAATGTTTGTGTGAAGTGGTCCTAATTGGACCACTACACCTGTTCATTTCATAAACTGTTTGTGTTGGACAGAGAGGTGCAGGGGGTTTTGTAGGCTCTCCCCTAACCCACAGGTCTATGCCATATTCTCATTTTCTAAAAGTAATGGGCCTTGGCCCATTTGACCTGGTTAGTAGCAAAGGAAAGAAAGGCTTGGAATTGGATATCCCCTATGAAGGGGCTAGGATTTTTTTCTAATTCATCTTCTAAAAAGAAATTATGCATGTATAATTCACATAGGAGGCGTTGTACCTATTCGTTCTACTCCTTGAAACACTTAGAAAAATTTGGGTGGTCTAAATTTCTACTGACTTGCCAGCTTTAACAGCTTTTACCTTTAATAGGAGATATCTCTCTAGTAATAACAGCGCGTAGTCGGTAGCAGGAGATCAACATGATAGGGCATCAGAATAAATAGAGAAAACAATCTCCAATTGCTCTTTAGCTTTCTACAACTTGACCTGTGCTTTTTCTACTTTCTTTTGTTCATCCTTATAATTTGCAAAAGTTTAATCCTTTGTGACCGTGCGTGCCTCAAATTAATTTTGTAATTCTTGGTGTACTCGTAGGGGCACTACTTTCTCTTTATGTCGAGTCAATACCTTCTGAGTCTTGACTAGCTCATTCTGCAATTTCCTAATGACCGCTTCCCTTACCAAGGGAATGTAGGAAGGATTCTCATTTGTCTGGACCTCATCGTCTTGTATTTCCATTGGGTCAGTCTAAATAGTAGCCTCATTCACTTCTTGAATCATGCAACAATCAGCTTGGGTGTTTTCTTCAGTATCAGTTTGAATGGAAACATCAACAGTAGGGAAGTTTGTTTGAGTTTCCTATGGGCAAACATAAGGATCCTCTGTCTGCATTTCACTGTCTTCTAAAAGACTTGGCTCTGTTTGGGTTTCTTTTGAATAAACCAATAGGGTTTCATTCTAGGTTTCAACATCTTCCCCAGGGAAATATTCAATTTGGTTGCCTGTGGTCTCCAATTCTGCTTTCAATTTCTTAACCCTGATTGATTCCTTCAACCATTGCCTTAGCTAATTAATTATTTTCTTTTGCCTCCTATATTTCTTGAGCATTTTCCTAAGTCTATCCTTGTATGTTTGGTTTGTTGTGAGGCTTCTGACCAAAAGTGCCATGATTGTATTTACTTCAGGTCCCTATTCAGGTGGAATTGCATCAACACTAGGGTGGGGTTCTAATGGGACCGTGTCCCCTGATGGATTTTCACCTTTTAGGTCTCTATCTCCATGAGATTCCCTCTTAGAAGACCCAATGGAATGGTGTCTCCTGAGCAATTATCATTTTTAGGGTAATTAACGTTTTCAGGGTTTACTTCAAGGTGGGCCTCGTCCTCTAGGGACTTCATAAAATTGGTGCTCTCTAGTTGACTTTCACCTTCCAGGGTTTCTTTTGCAGGGTTTTCCTTAGCTGGGGGTTCCAGTGGACCAATAGATTCTACTTGATTTCTTTCCCTAATGGTTTTCTCTGCATGCGTTTCTGCTTCAAGGGGATCCTCTGTAGGAAGAAATGGTTCCCTCTTTTCTTCCATAATATCAGTAAAAGGGAGAGTTTCATCATGACCAAGAATACCAGCAAGGGCAGACTAGTTGGGGGCATAATTCTTCCCTTCAGAACTCCTGGATTTCTCCCTTCCTTCACCAAATATCCCCATTTTTTCCAGCACTCAGGCAACCTCTTCCTCATATTCTTGCACAGATACCACATGTGGACTTGGAAGGGGTATGTGAGATGGCCTTGCCTCGTCTATTTGAACTGGGGTGTGTTGCCATGACTTTAACCTCAAAGGGCATCTTCACCTTGCTAGGCCTGAGACCAAAGAGGGATTCTTCCTTTTCTGTGTTCTTTTCATACCTGTCACTCTTGGCCCTCGTTGTTCAATTGCTGGGTTTTCTATAGGTGGGGCCATAGTAGGATTCACAAGGTTATCCCAAGTTAACTGCTACTGGGCCAATCCATGAGTGATGATTAGTTTGATTAGCCCATGATGGTTGATGATTGTATGTGGGTCCTTTGCTTTTCTAACCAAACGGGTGTTGAGCTATGGAAAAGGTATGAATTTGACATTTATTTGCTTATCTTTTTCCTTAATCATATCTCCTTTAGATTCTAAGATGGTAATATATCAAACAATTATAGCGAAAACTAGGGAGTTATTGATTATTGCCATTTAGTTAATTATTGTCTTTTCTCATGCAGGAAAGAGAAGAAATGGAAAATTACCATTCTAGAGGAAAAGACAAAATAGAGTAACTTCTATTCCTTCACCATGAAGTTGTATCCAGACAAGCAGGTCAATATTGGAGCATGCAATTAAGGATAAGAACGGAAAATATCACAGCAACAGTGCAAAAGACAAAAAGTTGATGGGAGTTAGAATATTGAGCGGATCCCTTAGGATCTTTTGATCCTGAGGGATTGTTGTTTCAAAGTCTATATGTTATTCCTATTTTATCCACCTGGCCATTATAAAGGGACAGCGCTTGTAAATATTGAGGATTCATCATCCATCATCATTATTCAGAACTTACTGTTGTATTTTCACTTTGATCATCAACTCTCGTTGATTAAAATAGAGTACAATTGGTTGTAACCATTTTTGCATATGATTAATACATAATCTGGTTGTTGTTCCTTCTTTTATACTGAAGTAGTCCGGTGGTGCTTCACTAGCGGCTAAGGGCCCAGCCCTAGAGGATCCACTTTCTATTCTATACCATTACTTTACGATCGCAGTTGTGTGATGGTTTGGTTTGATCTTTGTTTATTGGAATCACATTTCTTTATTGTTCCTTGTTTCGAGAATTTATGAATTGTTTCATTATATATGTTGTAATTGAAATGCGTTGTAGTTCGTTCTTATCACAATAAGATTATTATTCTCTACAAACTATATTATTATGTTGTTCATTTCAATTACAGAGCATCGTTGTTCATTCTAGTAAACTGACTTTGTTATTCATTACAGTTTCATAAGTTCCGTTGTTCATTTCTACTAAATAGCATTGTTGTTCATTTCCTTTCTGCAAGTATTTGGTTTTGACTTTTAGCATTGTTACAGTTAGCATATTTGTTCCATTTCTATTAGCAGCATTGTTGATTTAATTCATTTTCATTTCCAATCGGTCATTTTAGTGTGGAGTGTGAGATCAGCAACTATAAAGGAAATTGGCTATTACTATCAGAGTTCTCAAATTGAGGACCTTATTGATGTTTGATTTCATTTACATCAGTTAAAAGAGGAAAGAGTTATTGCTACTGTATCCTTGACTGATAATTGTTGTTAATTTCCTGAGTGAATGATTTAGTTTCAAAGCATGGAGTTTCGTTTAATCGCAAGTAGGTTTATTTCAAGCATCTGTTTACTCTTGTATTTGAAAGCACTACACTGCAATTTAGAAACATTACTCTTGGATAAAATTGCTGCCACATACTGTGTACACTCTTGCAATACAAAATCTTACCTGGATTGACAAGTAATGTAGGATAAATAGGAGTTAAAAAGACACCTTTTATCACTCAACATGTTGGCGTCGTTGTCAAGGAGAGCGTAGCCATTTTTTCTTTCAAAGAGTAGTGTGCATCTGATGAGTACCTGCTAGGAGAGAATTGGGTATTAAAAACAAAAGGTAAGAACCTATGTACGGAGCATGTAAAATCCCTGCTCCTCCGCCCGCTTTCCAGCAGAATTGTTAATTTTTTGGGTAGAAATAAATATTTGAGTTGTGTGTATGACTAAGAAGAAAAAACTTGAAACTAATCCAAAACCACTACCCAAACCTGACAAAGCTAAGGGACCGGTGACCCTTGGTCAATCAACCTTCATAGACGATATCATTAAGCAAGCTGAATCTCAGCCATCAGTGGGCCCTAGAAAATTTGCTTCTAGACAACCTACTGGCTCCCTTTAGGCCATAGGCTCACCATCTGTAGCCTTTGCTGAGGTGCACAGCAAAACAGAAGAGACTGAGAAAGATTTTCAATAAATTGAGAATTCTCGCCCAATTTCTTTACAAGAAGTGAATTCTAGTAATCTTCGTGAAGGAGGAAGAGAAACAGGGGAAATAAAGGAACCAAGATCCCCCCTCGAAATAGTTCAAACACTCAGCAACCCAGATAAGGGGAGTGTTGTAAAGATCATCCAAAACAAAGCAGAAGAACCTGAGGAGCCAAGATCCCCCCAGATCATAGTTTGGCAAGGGACACTCATTATCCCAGACCAAGGAAGTGTTGTTAAGCTCATTTCTACTCCTTCTAGTCATCCTAGTAATAACTCCCTAGAAATCCCAGAAGGGTATTGGCACATATTTGATCAAATGTCCTAGAACCAGCAAACCCCTCAAACCTCTCCACTGCAATATCCCATCATGGACACTGTAGTTAATGCACCTATGAAGGTCATTCCTCTCCAGCATATTCCTACATTCCATGGCTTAACACCAGAGGATCTAGATGCATTTTTGTTTGAGTTTGATGTATTATGCTGAGGGTATGACGATACCACCGATCCCCAAAAACTAAAGTTATTTCCCTCCACATTAAAAGGAGAAGCTTTGCAATGGTTTATGGGGTTAGATGGAGGTGTTATAAACGACTGGGATTAGATGAAAATTTCTTTTCTAATGAAATATCAGGATTATTGTAGGTCCAGAGAATTAAAGGATGAAATATTTCAAATGAAAGCAAGACCTAATGAAACACTGGAGGAATATGTAGAACCCTTTCAATACAATCTCCAAAGATCTCCTTATGCATCTTTACCCTTGCCTAACATTATGTTAAGAACTACATTAATTAAGGCGATGAAAGAACAATGGGTTGAAACATTAAACATGATGGGCAAAGGTGACATATATCAGGAAAATTTTGCTAACATCATTGATTTGTGTATCAGGAGTTCAAGAGGCAGCACAAGAATGAAGCCAGCAGAACGTGACATGATCAAAAGGGATAACAAGATCTCCAATGGAGGTATAACCCATGCAGAAATCGGCAATGGACTAGAAGATTTCAAAACTGATATTCTAGGGACTCTGACAATGCATGCAAGCTAAACAAAAGCAAGCAGAAGCAGAACAAAATTTGGCGATATTCTACCCTAGATGCAGAAAGAAACATAGCCACAAAGAGTGCCTGCTGGATACAGTCCAAGTCTGCACCAACTACACAAAAGATCACTCCACAGAAAGCTACCCCTCACTCCCAGGATTGAAAGAAGTCTACAAAGAAGCAGAAGAAGAAATAGAACTGGTTTACCTACTAAATCAGTGCCACCAGTGGCAGCCACGATAAACAAGTATGCCCGCTGATCCATCCTCCTTCTTTTCAGTCTCCTCAGTATAATGCTCAGCAATATAATGGAATGTGGTAGAATCAGCCACCTTTTTCTAGCTTGTCACAACAGCCATTCCCCATATCACCATGGCCAAATCAAACAAATCAAACCAATTGGCCAAACTTTCCTTACTGTCCACCATTTTGGCAAAATAATGCATATTCAACACAATGGTCACCCTCCACCTCGCAGAGTCAAACCTGGCAGTCGAACGGGCAAAGACCTATGAATCAACCAACTGGAACAATTCCTCTCCCTCAACCTACACTGCCAACACCATATACATTGCAACAAACTCCCCAGATCAACTTAAGACCACAACTCCCAGCCCAACCCAACTCGAAACCCTACAATAGACCGGTGCAATCTGTATAAATAATTGAAGGACTAGAACTAGAAACCAAGTTAAAGGAGTGCAACGACCTTCAATTAAGATCTGGGCACATAATATAATTAGAGGGAGACAAAAATGTTCAAGTTGAAAATTCGTTACTTTTAAAACAAACACCACAAGTTGAGAATTTGGTTAGAGAACAAACTCATGAATAAGCAACCACCTCTTCTCCACCATTCCCAGAATGACTAATCATACCTCGCCCAATAGAACATCCTGATTTTGATCTTCTAGGAGAACTAAAAAATTTGTGTATAAAAATTCCAGTCCTCCAGGCTATCCAAGACATCCCAATTTACGCAAAATCCATCAAAGAATTATGTATAAAAAAGCCAAAGAGGAAAATAACAACTAATCCAACTGTCCAAGTAGTTGGTACCCTATCTAACTTACTATCAGGAAGAGAAGCACCTGTAAAATATGAGAACCCAGGGAATCATATAGTCACAGTGCAAATCAATGGATTCTCCTTCCCAAATGCCTTAGTTGATTTAGGAGTTGCAATTAATATTCTAACAACCACCACTTGTCAAAAGCTTGGCATTACATCATTAGATCCAACCACAACCTTATTGGAGTTGGCTGACTGATCGGTAGTCAGACCAAAAGGCACGCTACATGATGTAATGGTATCTGTAGATTCCTGGGAGTACCCTGCAGACTTCCTGATCATCAATCCTAAAAACCGACTAGATGGACATCCCCTAATTTTATGTAGACCTTGGTTGGAAACTACTGATGCTTATGTTGGTTGTCAACAAGGTAGCATGACGATAGCAAGAGGGAGCAATGTAAATAATTTAACCTTATACCCTCCAGCCTAGCCAAGCTTAACAATAATCAAAACAAAAAAACAACATGTATCATACCTAACTGAAAACATTAGATCACCACTAACCATAGAAGATTCCATCGAATTTAAAGACCAAACAGAGGATGACATCATTAACAACTTCATTAACCAACCAAAAAACAGATCTCATCTACCATGTCACATGATCGAGGCAGCATTTGATAATGAAGTAAAAGAAGATCCCCTGAAAGACACCATGATCAATAAATACCTACCACCTCTGTTTACAACAGCAAAACTATAGAAATTGAGCCAAGAAAAACTTTGAACATTAACAAAAACCTGACTGTTGAATAAGAGGAAAAGTTGCTCCAACTACTGAGAAAATATAAGGAAGCGTTTGCATGGGATTACCCAGACATGAAAGGAATTGATCCCCAGTTGTGTACGTGCCACATCTATACAGAAAAAGATGCTAGACCCATTCGCCAACCCCAATGGAGATTAAACCCTCATCTTAAGGATATTGTGAAATATGAATTACAAAAACTTTTAGATGTAAACTTTATTTACCCAATATCTGATAGCAAGTGGGTCTCTCCACTAGTAGTGGTGCCAAAGAAGAATGGAAAGTGGCAGATATGTGTAGACTACAGAGAATTGAACAAAGCAACCCAGAAAGACCACTTCCTCCTTCCATTCATTGATCAGGTATTAGACACATTAGCAAGTAAGAAATTATTTTCTTTCCTAGATGGCTTCAGTGGATACAATCAGATTCAGATTGCCCCAGAAGATCAGGATAAAACTACGTTTACCTGTCCTTAGGGAACATTTTCTTACAGGTTCTTACCCTTTGGGTTATGCAATGCCCCTGCCACATTTCAGAGGGTTGTACTCAGCATTTTTTCAAATTTAATAAATGAAGGGCTCGAAGTATATATGGATGACTTCACACCTTATGGGGATGACTTTCAGCCAGCATTACAAACATTAGAAAAAGTGTTGCAAAGATGCATTGCCACCAGGATTTGTTTGAGCCATGAAAATTGTCATATGATGATGACCAAGGGACTCATCTTAGGTCATTATATTTCAGCAACTAGAATATAGGTAGATCCGGATAAAATTCAGATAATTTTGTTAATACCTAGTCCTACCACACAAACAAAGGTGTGCAGTTTTTTGGGATTTTCTGGTTATTATAGAAGATTTATAGAACATTTTTCTCAGATTGCTGCACCTTTATATGCACAATTAGAGAATATTGATTTTATTTGGATAGATAAGTGTGATCGTGCTTTTGAGGATCTAAAAAAGCTGGTATCAACAGCCCCAGTGCTAAGGGGCCCAAACTAGGATTTGCCATTCCAAAATTCATCTGATGCTTCAGACACAGCAAATGGAGCAGTTCTTGGGCAGGAAGAAGATAAAAAGCCATATGTAATTTATTATATCAGCAAAAATCTATCTCCTGCTGAATTAAACTATATTGTGACTGAAAAAAAAAAAAAAAAAAAAAAAAAATAAAAAATAAAAAATAAAAAAAAAAATAAAATAAAAAAAAATAAAAATAAATAAATAAAATAAATTAAAAATTAAAATTAAATAAAATAAAAAATTAAAAAAAAAAAATATAAAATATATATATATATATATATAATAAATAAATAAATAAATTTTAGTTGTAATATATGCTGTGAATAAATTTAGACATTATATAACTAGGTATCCTGTAGTTTTATATATAGATCACTCTACCATAACATATTTAGCAAATAAACCTGTTACAAATGGAAGAGAGACAATGTGGTTGATTCTCTTGCAGGAATTTGATATCAAAATTAAGGATCGACCTGGAAAAGAGAATCATGTAGCTGATTTTCTCTCACGAATGCCAAAGCCAGCGGATGCAACAGCAATCGAAGATCAATTTCTGGATGAACATTTGTTTGTTGTTACTGTCAGACCACCATGGTATGCCGACGTTGCAAATTACTTAGCAGTAGGCAAATTAACCAAGCATCTAACACCTAATGAACGAAAACAGATAGTGCAGCGCAGTACCCGATTCTCTTGGATTGGGGGCTACTTATTTCATTCAAGGGCAGATATGCATATCAGAAGATGCGTTCGAGAAGATGAAGTATTTGACATTCTAAAAGCATGCCACGATGGGCTGTGTAGCGAACATTTTGCAAACTGCAGGACCGGTCACAAAGTTTTGTAAACAGGTTATGACTGGCCCAATATTTTTAAAGATGCTAAAAAGTTTTCTCAAGCCTGTGATAGTTTCTAGAGGGTAGGACACCCTGGACAATCTAATGAAATGCCTCTGAACCTACAATTAGTAATCGATCCATTTGAGCGATGGGCACTCGATTTTATTGGTCCTATTAACCCATCATCAAATCAGAAAACATACCTACTAGTTGCAATAGAGTATGGTACCAAATGGGTTGAAGCAGAGGCACTGCCAAGAGCTACATAGGATTCAGTAATACATTTTCCTTTCCAATTATTTGTGTAATATGGCCTCTCGAGGGACATAATTACAGATGGAGGACCGCAATTTGTAGGTAATAAGATTTCTACAACATTAAAAAAATTACCACATTCTACACAAAATTACAACTCCATACCACCCACAGGCAAATGGCCAAGTAGAAAGCACTAATAAGGTGATTGAGACAATACTTACAAAAGCACTTGCATCACACAAACATGATTAGGCTTCAATATTGCTAGAAGCCTTGTGGGCATACCGCACAACGTGGAGAAACACCACCGAGTATTCACCATATCAATTGGTATTTGGAAAAGAACCCATCTTCCCAATCGAATTCGAAATTCAAACATTAAGAACAACACAGGAGGTGGGTTTAAATTTAAATGAGGCCCAGACCAATAGATTACATAAATTGAATGAGTTAGATGAAATCGGGCTCTCAGCTCTTCAACACACTGCATTAATTCAACAGCAGAGAGAAAAATGGCATGATGCCCTTTTTAAAAACAAAATCTTCCACGAAGGAGATTGGGCACTCCTATATGATTCAAGGTTTCAGGATTTCCCCGGGAAACTTCAGACATGATGGCTTGGACCTTATGAAATACATAAAGTGCATGACAATGGCACCATTACATTGACTACCATTGATGGATCTGGACATTCTTTCAAAGCGAATGGTCATCGAGTGCGACTTTATCACAAAATACTTACCAGGGAATCCTTTTACCAGCAATTACGAGAAGATTCCACTATGCAAATTCTTGTTGAGGAAGATAACCCCTCCTCAGCATTAATTCACGGAACAATTCCTTTGTTTTTAAATTTTGTATATAGACTTTTCTCCTTAATTTTACTTGTATAAACTGTTTTTTGTACAAATTTTAGTGTTTTTCCTCTTAAGGAACAGCAGCCGTTCCATTTAAGGAACAACATATGTTTCTTTATTTAATTTTCGTGTTCCCTTAAGGAACAACAGTCACTCCTCTTAAGGAATAGCACTTCTGCGTATTCTTATTTTCATTGTTCCTCTTAAGGAACAGCATCCGTTCCTCTTAAGGAATAGCACTTCTATGTGTTTGTATTTTCGTTGTTCCTCTTAAGGAGTAGCACTTCTGTGTATTTTTATTTTTCATTGTTCCTCTTAAGGAACAACACTTTTGCGTGTTTTTATCGTTGTTTTTCCTCTTAAGGAACAGTTGTTGTTCCTCTTAAGGAACAGTAGTCGTTCCCCTTAAGGAACAACACTTTTGCGAGTTTCTATTTTTTTTGTTCCTCTTAAGGAACAGCACCTCTGTGTGTTTCTATTTTTGTTGTTCCTCTTAAGGAACAGCACTTTCGCATGTTTCTATTTTGGTGTTGCTCTTAAGGAGTAGTTGTTGTTCCTCTTAAGGAATAGTTGTTGTTCCACTTAAGGAATAGCAGTCGTTCCTCTTAAGGAACAGTTGTTGTTCCTCTTAAGGAACAACACGCATTCCTCTTAATGAACAGCAACTCTATGTGTTCATATTTTGTTGTTCCTCTTATGGAACAGCAATCCGTGTGTATTTTATTTTTGTTGTTCCATTTAAGGAATAGTTGTTCCTCTTAAGGAACAACAGTTGTTGCATTTAAGGAACAACAATATCGCATGCTTACATTTGCGTTGTTCCTCTTAAGGAACAGTTGTTTTCCTTATAAAGGAACAGCAGTTTCGCTATTTTTTTTCTTTTTCTGTCGTTCCTTCTAAGGAACAGCAGTTTTGATTTGGAGTGTTTTTAGGTTGTTATGCCGAAGGATCAGTACTTTATTTTGCATATGTTTTACTTGTTGTTCCGCTTAAGGAACAGTTGTTGTTCCTCTTAAGGAACAGCAGTTTTGTGTGCAATTTTTTTCTTTTTTGTCGTTCCTCTTAAAGGAACTGCAGTTTTGTGTGTAGCTGTTGTTTTCCATTGTTCCTCTTAAGGAATAGCAGTGGTTCCATCTATGGAACAGCACTTTTTGACTGCATTTTTTTTTATCTGTTTCTCTTAAAGAACAACACTTTTTTGAGAGTTTTTGTGAATAATGTTTCACTCTTCATGATCCTTTCAAAGCAAGAATACAAATTTATGCAAGGACACAAAAATTAGAGGTTGCTAAAGTAAGCAAATCAAAGAAAATATATCATCTTTAATGAGATTGCTTTGTATTGATAAGAAAAAGCAAAAGGACACAACTATCTATTTCACTTTGTTGTCTTTATTTTCACTAAAACTCAAATTCATTGATTATTTTTATCATGTTGGTTCTTCCCTAATTCTCATAATCCTCTTTGATTATTATTATTGAATAATAATAAGGGCATATTTTCTTCTATTGATATGTTCAGACTTCTTCCACCATCCTGTTGAAGCCCTGAAAATCGGGTCGACAACAAGGGGGATACTCACCCGGTCCGGACCTTGGTTGACAGCTCCTTATCCGTTTGGTATAGTGAGTCCAACTGGGGATAATGGGACCAGTTTCCTAATCTAAGGGTGTGTGTGTGTAGAGTTGGATGTTACTGATCTAAAGTTCATATCTGAGCTACTTTTGTCTAACTCTATGCTATTGTAATCTAATTAAAACAGCACATCTAATCTATGCTAACCCAGGATGTAATTCTTCTATTATGCGATCTACAGAGATTTCAAATAATAACTGGTAATAAAGAATAGAAACCAATTAAGATAAACTACTTTGCATAAAAAGTTAGGCAAAACAGTTGTGAACAACATATCGCATAATAAGTTATTCACACATTAAACATAAATAAATGGCTCCACCGTACAAAAGTGCCAAATGGTAACACAAACATTCATGTAATAACATATAAACAACAAAAAAATGTATATTGCTTTAAGAATATAAGCAGAAATGATCAAGAGATAAAAGTACCATTTATGATTGGTCCTACTCATAAGCTTCCAGCAACAATGATTTATCTTTCCTTGTTCTAATATCTACTAAGAGTACAAAAGTGCAACATCAGTAGCAGATATCAAATGCAAACATCAATAAATCTCGATCCTTCCATTCATCAAAACCTCCTCTGAGGGTGCAAAAGTGCATGTTCTGAGGATAAGTTTTTTGACAAATTTCTGGACCCTTCTCTAAATGCATGAGAAGGGTTTAAATACTGTTACCTAAATAACCTAATTATATAAATTTAGGATACGGTTTTTTTAAATGACCGCCCTCTTTCTAAGCAAACTTATTTCTAAAAACTGAATCTAATTCCTAACTATTTCTGCATTTACTCCTTGATGTTGCAAGCATTCATCATTTGCCTGGGAAGAGTTGGATGGTTGCTTTCCGCTTTTTTTTTAGTAAAGCAAATAGGAATGGCAAGTGCTGGCACTATTTTTTAGTAAATTAGAAGATATTTTTGGGGATCATCCTCTTTCCAGGTGATTTCACTGCGTATATACTTGGTAACATCCTAAATTTCCCTCAAATTGCTTCTGCTTTTGCTATCTTGGTTTCCGGACTTGTGAATGACTAAGCAAGTTAGGGACTTTGATTTCTGAACAATTTTATGATGCGTTTTTTTGTCTGTAGCGCCTTTTCCTTTTCCGGGCATAAGCTTTTTCAGAATTTTGTAAACATGCTGTTTTTTGTGAGCTTTTTACCCTGAGTGTTGGATCACCTATTGATATCAGCATCTATTCAGTAATGCTCTAGAACCTGTGGTTCTGCTACATGTGGTATTCATTTATGAGGGCATCTCTTCTCTGTCTCCGAGCATTGACGCTTTCCCTTTTTCCTTAGATGTTTCCTGCGCATTGCTCCATGTTGTTTCCTGTTTTTCATTCCTACAGTTTACGCAAAGGAAAAAGAGTTACAACAATAAATATTGACGCAAAAACTCTAAGCTCTACGAATGCATAAAATAATGCCACCCATTGTGAACTGACTCTTCGAAAAACATAAAATTGTCCTTCACTAACGCTTTGGCGTAAGTTCATTAATTTCATTTAAGGCGCGCGCACAATTTTTGGTTTATGGATAGCTTTTCTTGAATGTTGAGCCGAGAAAAATTTGCAATGGGCGGTTCCTGCAACTTGCATTTCATTATCGCGTTATCGTATTTTCGTCAAGATCGTGATATCGCAGATCGCTTTCATCGCAACATCGCAATTATCGCAAGATCGCAGATCATGTTAAACTATTGTGTGCTGCTTATGTGATGTCGCATATCGGCCATCGAAGAATTCTCAAGATCTTCATTTATGGGCGCTTCTTGATGTATGCGATTTGATGGATTTCGCGTCGCTTTTTCGCATTTTTTTTAGTTCTCATAAAGAAATGTTTTACTCTCTTCTCGCGATGCAATATATTTCTAAGTTCAATACAAAAAGGATTTTTTTTTACTAAGGGTCCCCCCTTGTTTAATGTTATTGCTAACACTAAATAAGGAGGGGGGTTGTTGGTGGCCACAAAAATGGCGATTCACTTGGAAGAACCAGTTATCTCTACTTCTCTATTGAAACTTACTTCCAAAATAGAAAAAATTTCATAGATCTAAACTTTGTTATGGACAGATAGAGTACATTATGCTTTATTCTATCAATGATATTCTATTTCAACCTCTTTTTATTCTAATTATTTGCTTCCTCAGACTTGTCCTTGTATTTACATCAGCCATTACTTGGTCTTGTAAGGATAAAATAAAGTCTTCTCTGTATGCCAGCCTTTTAAAATATGTTTGTTTGTCGTAGGTATAGCCTCTGTTGCCAGCAGGCATCCATAGCCTCGACAAGGTTACCTGTTACCCACTAATGATCCTTTATCCTACTCAAAGTGATCTACAACTTCCAAAGGAAAAAACCCACATTTACACCTTTTCTTTGGTTTTTTCTTTTTTATTCTTTAAAGAACAATGTCTTGGTTTGGTAGCCAAATTATGACACAGTCATACACTTGATTTACACTCTTGTTGAACAAGATGGCTCATGATGAGACCCCTTGTCCTTTTATTTTAACAATCTTGAGTCATCGCCCTGTTTTGATGGATAGTATTGGCAAAGTCAGCAAGTTATAATATCTGTGATCATGATAAGCTGGCTCATGATGAGACCTCTTATTCTTTAAGATATAGTGCTTCTTAGGTTGTTCCTCTGAATGTTGCGATTTTCTTTAACAGGGAGGAAGTCATTGCTTTCCTTAAAAAAGCTCTGGATGACAATAATAGAGTTTGAAAACAACTACTTTACAGAGAATCCCTATTTTGTTATTGATACCTTTCATTGTGTTGATACAAAACAATTTCTTCACCAAAGGTTGCTTTCGTCAAATTTTATTTATTTATTTTTTTTTTGGAAGTTGAAACTAGCATCATATCTAGGCTAAAGTTTTTAACTGTATCTGTCAATAATAAAGATCAGGTTCTTTAAAAATTTTGTCGTTTATACAAGCGGAAAGCTCAACATCTTAAAGAGAATTGGTGTCTTTTCCATGAATACCTATAGTAACCATTCACAACTAGTTTTATTATGAAAAAGAAAAAGAAAAATAAAACTTATTCTAAAAAAATAGAAGAATAATCTTCTATGGAAAATATATTTTAAGGATTTGTCCATTAACAGGCAGAGAATCCCTTCTGCCTGCTAAATTCTGTAAGACAAACGTTGATGGACCTATGACTTCAACAATCTGAAAAGGACCAAGCCACATCTTTTGAAATTTGTATGTTTGCCTTTTTCTTCATGGCCTTATCCCATTTTAAAACTAAATCTCCCATTTGAAAAAAAAAATTGGTCATTATGTTTGAATCAAAAGAAGATTTTATTAGCGCTTGATGATGAGCATGGGTTTTGTTAGCTTGTTCTCGTTGTTCTTCTAATTTAATTATTTCCATTTGTCTTAGTTGTACGGACGAAGTAGGTACTTCATCAATGTATTGTATTAAAGACAAGGAGGGAATGACTAAGTGAGTTGGAAGAACCACTTCTTTCCCATAAACTAAATTAAAGGGAGAAGTGCCGATCGA
>APFE030202148.1:34701-51004 GCA_000404065.3 Pinus taeda
AATCACAATGCATTAGTCACGTGGATAAAGTGTCTAGCCTTCCTCCTACAAACGACATGAAATAACTAAGAAATGCATTCATAAGCAAAGAAAGATGAATGGTTTGAGCAAGTGAAGTAGGCCAAAATGAGCCCGAATTGTACCAAAATTGGGGCTCATCAATAAGCATTATAAGTGAAATTCATACCCAATATAACATATGCATAGACAGGAAATAAATATGCATAAATTATAGAATACTTCTCTTTATTGATAATTCCGGATGATTACAGACTTGACCCGCCTTGTGCACTCAACTGCAGGGGTCTGCGCACTCAATTGCGGACTTCTATGCCTCTGCACACTCAGCTGTAGAGCCTCTATTTATGCTACGACCCAGCTTAGACTTCTACCCTAAAGATATGACTCAATCCTTCATTGATTCCTTCATTATTTCTACTACTTAGAGCTTAGCTCTATTTATACAATCCCATGGTCTACAGACCAGGTAGATCTTTTACATCCAGCATTACATTACCAAATAAGGGCGGACAACCCTATGACTCTTTAACATCTACGTGCTCCGTGACGAAAAAATGTGGAGTCTCTACACTTGGATTACAAAATTGGACCAAAATATGGGCTTTTAGCCCCAAACCTACCCTTGGGGGATCCTGCGCCCAACACCTTGCAAGGTATCCTTGTCATATTTATTGAGCACCATCTTTTCATGTCAAGATACAATACCTACAAGTGAAGTTCACTCATGACAAGATGACATCGGTCTAGAAAACCCCTAGTCTATCTCTCTTGATGAAATCCTCTGATTGACCTGAAACTGAGTACTGCACAGGGAGGAAGGCTCGAGGATTGTGTAGTGCATAGTTCCAGAGGCCCGGAGTGAGGTACATATACTTGTGACTACACAGTATTCAACACTAGAGACTAAGGAGACAAGACTATGCAGTTAAGGGTCATAGTGAGGCAGGCTTTCCCACTATAACTACACAATGTGTAGTTTAGGAGAGAGAGAGGACCAGAGGATTGCATAACTATGTAGTTCAGGAAGGTAGAGAGATAGAATTCTACTTGGAACTATGCAATGCATAAAAGGATACTGGCTGGGAGGTTGAATTTTGTAGTTCTAGAGGTGAGGATGCAGTTCTTTGGAACTGTGTCTGCTCAATGCACAATCCTTGGAGGCAGTAACTGTGTGTTTCATAGTTCCAGGAGGAAAGGATGAATTCTTGAGGCTTGTAGCTATGAAATGCATAGGTGAAGGGGGCATAGTGAGCTTAGTTTGGTTGGGCATTAAATTTTCCCAAATTTGACTAAGTGTGGGATCAATGAGGTAGAGATGAAACCAAGGTTGGACTTGAACATGATAACACACTTAACATAATCAATAAAAAAATTAAACACTCAACACTTCAAATCAACATGATCCCCTTAATGCAACAACAAAGCAACATTATGCTCCAAGTGTGACACTTAAAATATTCTTTGCAATGACAGTGACAACACTAGTACGACAATGCATAAAACTTTGAGAACGAGTCTAATGCAAGTATACATGATAGATAGGAACCATTGGTATCAAGTTTTGCTCTTGAAATGAACCATAACTCTACTTTTACAATGTGCGACACTTCCCATGCCAAAAGAGGACACTTGCGGAAGTAAGTGAAAAGTGTGAACGACACTTGAAAAGGCTTAAATAAAGTGAAATACACACATGCTAAAGAAACGATAACATGAAAACGACACTTATTAAAGTGAATGCAAGAAAAAAAAAAGAGTTTTCCACATGAAAGAGACACTTGCAAAATAAAGTTGCAACAATGTGAGAGTTGAGAAAACTCACCGAAATAGAAGCACAATAGAAGTACAATTGCAATCAAAGTGAGAAAGAATTTAAATGGAGGGTGCATACTAAATCTTGATATGTATTATGCAGTACATTGTGCTTATGTATTGCGTAGTCACTATCACTAGTGATTACACAAACCTTACCTTCAAGAGTTTTGGAATGCCTATCTAAGCTTGCATTGAAATAAGTGTGTTTGTGAATTCATCGAAGAGAGAACATGTGTGTGCAAGTGACTTTGACACTTACAGTAAGACTTAATGCTTTGCAAAACATTAGAAATCCATGTATTGGAAAAAGTAATTATGTTCAGTCTTCAATAATACATTTGAGTCATTATGTAATGCACTTGTCAAAAGAATAAAGAAAATAATAATAATAATTATTATTATTGTGACTTATTAAAGCATGGGTTTCATGCTTGGGTCACAATGTTTTAGGTCAGAGTCTCCATTGAGGACTTCTAGGATTTATTCCGAGTCTATATAATTATTGTACATTTAAAGAGACCCTTCTTGGGGTTTTGAATCATGTAAAAAGGTTAAGTATTGAGCCAAATATGAATTATGTAACCTCCACACCATGTCAGCCTAAGGGAAGATCAAGTTGGCCTAAGACCCTATTTGACCCCACAAGAAGCCTATAAAAGGAAGTACATCGAACTCATTGGAGCATCACTTCTCATCAAGTTCAAATTCTCTTTACTGGGCAGAAGTGCGAAAATCTTGTTGTTAAGCAAAAGTATGAAGTGGGTACTTGGGAAAGTGTGTTGCTTGGAAGAAAAAGTGAATGTGAGTTTGGGTGAGTCTAAGGAGTCAAGGGAAAATGAAATTTTGGTGGTGGTATCTCTTTGATTCATTCTCTGGATTGGGAGATCAAAGTCTTCCAAGCTAGATTTCTGCGGGAAGCTATTAGCTATTGCAAGCTGCTACATAGTCGAGGTTGCTTGGAAGAGGTCAATATTTTGGAGGCTGACTTGGTGTGGAGGGAAGGTCTGGTCTTGGTCTAGGGTGAAGAGTCTCAAATAATAATAGTGAAATGAAGAATTACTTTGACTATTTTTTCCACTCAAAGGGTTTTCCCCTGGCATGTGCCTACATCTTTTTTTCATTTTTTTATGTGTTGATTCTTTTGGTAATTACTTGATGATCTAAAGAAATAAGATATAAAGAATCGTAATAATAAAAAACATCACAAGTAATTATCAAGTTCAAGAAAATGTTTACTGCCTTTCTAATTTTCCAACATGGTATCAGAGCTTTGGTGAAGAAAGAAGAAAAAGGAAGATCCATTCATATGCACTATCTCAGTGAAGAAATCTATTATACTCAAGGAATATTTATAACTCAAACAAGCATGATAAGAAGCTTGAAGGATCATCTAACTTTAGATCCTAGAAGAAGAGGATTGGCCTAATCCTCAAGAAGAAGAAGTTGTTGGACTTGGTAAAATGGAATGTAAAGAAGCTTACCGAAGAAGCCAGTGATGACGACAAAGTGAAATTTAGGGATTTATAATTGGTGGTTATGAATCTAATGGTAGAACGGATCAAAGACAATCTTGTCGCATTCATAGCTAATATTGATCATGCTTAGGAGATGTATGAAGCCTGGTCGAAGTTGTTCACTATTAAGAATATTGGTCAAGTAGCAAGTTTGAAGATATATAGACTCAGGGATGATCTCTCCGACATCAATGATATTGGTACAAAAAAATAATTGATTATCACTACTATATTAGGAATGCCACCCTCTTGGGGTGCATTTTCTTTACGTCTCAAAAGTTGGAAGGTAGCTTCCACCTTTGAATAATTATGGACTGCATGTAGTCAAGAAAAATTAAGGATATAAATGGTTGTCATTCCTGAAGGAGTATCAAACGCTTATGTTATTGATCATAAAGAAAAGAGATCGAAGGGACTGAGGAGGTAATTTGGCATTTCTAAGATAGAATTCTATCAATGTCATAAGAAGGGTCACTACGAAAATGATTGTCCTGAGAATCCAAGGAACAAGAAGAGAGGAAGGGATCAAGCCAACTATGTTGAAGAAGAAGACTCAAAGAAAATCAAGCCCAAAGAATCCAACATTAGGGACTTACACTATTAAGTCATTTTCATTACGTAACTTGTTTTATATGTTTTAGAATTTACAGATTTTTAACATATTTTGGAAAATAATTTTTTGCATTAACTTCGTAGGTTTCCCTCAAATCTTTGGAGGGAGCTCCCAACAACTCTCAAAGATAAGTATCCTATGTCTTTTTAGTTTTGGGTTCATGTACTCATTTATTTTTTAGTAGATTAAAACATTAATCACCTTTCTCCCTCTATTGTCTTGATTAGGAAAAACATATGAAAGGAGGATCTCTTAAGAAAAGGTTAGTCAAGAAACAAAGAACCCTAGATAGGTTCTAGAAAACCCTAACCAAAGGGTATGCTAATGTGAATGTCTGAAATCCTAAGTTGATTTAGGATATTGTGAAATGCCAATTAAAGTTTTATTGATGATGCCATGTTTGGGATTTTGATATGATCGAGCAATCCTAACTGGTTAGGATGGAATGATAAGGTCTAAAATCTCGGAACCTTTGAAGTTTTGGTAATGTAGTGTTTGTTGTGTTCTACATTGGAACCCTAGGTCATTAGGGTTTGGTGGAATTTGTGAGTGAGACCCTTATGCTATCTTAGAAATGATTTCCTTGGTATGTGTGTCTGTCTAATCAAACCCTAGTGTAATCAAGATGGTTGTGTGTCTAACTCTTATTGATATTTGTGAAGTTGTGCTTGACTAACACATGATATGATATATATTTGCATCTAGGAATATATATGGATATGTCCTTTTTGGTTGAAGTCCTTGGTTGGTCTAGGTAAAATGTATTTATGTTATTGGACATATGATATGTTTATGTATGGTTATGATTTCCTAGATATGTATTGACCTAGCCATTGATGGTCATGAGTGTTAGGATTCAATGGAAGTCCTTTTCTAAGATTCTAGGATGTTGATGTTTGGAAATATAGAGTGTTATAGCTAAACCCAAGTAAAGTTAAAATTTTCTAGTATGTGTGATATAATAATCTGAAATCTATTAGGTGATTGTTTAGAATGAAATTCTAGGGTTTTGGAGTTAAACCTTAGTCAAAGTAAAATAATGGAAATATGATAATTTGAGATTTGTGAAGAGATTGTTGAAATTTTAATTTTTGGTTGAGTATGATAATTGCTAAGAAATCTAGGGGTTGGAAGTAACCCTAGTAGAAGCTGGTCAAGTTAATGACTAAGCTGTGATTGACTATAATTGATTATTTTGTATGAAATATAGGATTTGTGTGAATCCCTAATAAGAAGTCTAGCATGTGTACTTTGAAAGGTTGTTAGATACAATGTAGATCTATATTTATGTGATTTGTTTCTAGGGTTTTCTATATGATGTAGTAAGGTATGTTGTACCTTTGGAAGACATTTTGAAACCCTAGATGTAATGAATGTTGTAGTCTAGGGTGTATAACAAACTCCCTAGCAAGATGTTGAAGAGTATACGTCTCTTATTTGTGGATATCTGATACATATAAATTTGAAATTCATTCATGATTTTGACATGCCTAACATCATGCTTCTATAGACCTGGTTTCACTTGCTATTGAAATTGTGAAGGTCCACAATCTTTAACTTGGTGAAGATGCTCATTGATAAGCATGATTGCTATGATGATAAATTTGATGAAAATGGATGGAATCCATGAAATATTCTCTAATGTCGAAGATGATCTCCTGAAAAAAGCATGAATAGAAGAGATCTTCCTAATATTAAAAGGGAGTCTTGATAAAGATGTGCTTCTTGGTTAAGAGGGAGTGACAGATATGGTTCTTTTCTTCATGTTTCATGCACTAGACCAGGAATAACAATTGTAATTCTGAGTGAAGGACATGAATAGGAAAATGATATTGGATAATATGTTGCTGCATGAGAAGTAGGAAAGGAAAGCATATGATTAAGGAAACTGCTATCAAATATTTGGTTGATATTCCTACTATAGTTGAGAGGCACCATTTTTCTGAAATACCCCAGAGGTTTGTATTTGATTATGTACATGTGAAATTATATTATTGATTTGGGTTGTGTTTGTACAGGTGAATCTCTCGAATGTTTTGATAGCATGTTGGTTACCAATCGGTTTGATTGGGAGAGATTGGACATTCTTGGTCTACTGGATCGAGGGTGTTGAGGCTTTGTGAGTGAAGCATTACCTGGGAAGACATATGGCTGACACTTCGTGTTGATGTGTGGGTCCCAAAGTTGGAAAGGTGGCATTGGTCATTAAGCTCTGACACACACCTAAATTTTGGGTTGGTGGTTAACAAGTAAGCCTGATGGTACCTAGAGAGATTGAAATCTTGTGTCCACCTTAGTCTCAATTAGATAGATTTCCCTGGTTAGGAATCTATTCCATTGAATTGTGGTGCCTAAAGTTCTTCATGGTTCATATAGCTTGAGATATTCCATTGTATATGTACATTATGAATAGCTCTGTAGTTAAGAGGGAGTGTTGGAAGAAGTAACTATGTTCGGTCTTCAATAATGTACTTGAGTCATTATGTAATGTACTTGTCAAAAGAGTAAAGAAAATAATAATAATTATTATTTTTGTGACTTATTAAAGCATGGGTTTCATACTTAGTGTTGGGCTGCTAGTTTGTCATTATTATTATCACTCTTTAACGCCTATTTCACCCATTTCTACCATTCTTTATCACGTCATTTATTATCGTTTATCATCTTATAATTATTTATGCTCTTATGGATAAATATTATTTCTTCTCCTTTATTTTTAATAAATTGATGATTATTATGCATGATTTTACCAATGATGGTTTATTAATAAATTTTTTGTAATATCACTCACCATTTTAGCCTCCAAGATTTTTCCATATTGCAGATTTGATCTCCAACTCATCATTAAATGTGCCAACTTAGAAATTTGCTGGAATAAGAAGTGACAATTTTTCATCGGACGTTTTGGGCAATGGAGAAGAAACTAGAAAATCCGAAACATGGGTTTTGTCCAGAACGGACCAAATTAGTTTCAATTTAATCCGTTTTCCCAAATTCGGTCCGTATTAAGAGAAATGGAAGGTTATCTGAAGATGTTTTTCTCAGATTCGCTCTTGTGGCCATTTTCCAAATTATCTCAGTTGTAATACCAAATTCGACCTGTTCCTATTGAATGCTGATGGAAAGATATTTTAGATATGATCTTGTTGATCAATTTGTTGTGAACAATAAAATTTTTTAATGAAAATCATTTTGTAATCATCTTTGTTGTAATTTCTCTCTGCTCTCTGTGTATTTAAATGAAAACAGAGATCAAAGATAGGAGAATGGGAATTGTGGGGAATTAGATGGATTATTAGATTAGAGATAGATAGGATAGGATAGGAGGAGAGGGGGATGGAACGATTATTATTCTGAATTGTAATTTTATTTGCAGACTCTCGCTGCTGAAAAGACACAACTTACTGTAATGCTGGCCAATTTGATGATTAATATATAAGTAGAGTTGTTGTTCCTTCGCATCTCGTAAATTAATCTGGTAGTATTCACCGATGGCTAAGGGCCTGGCTCCTGGTGGATCTACTCGATGTTCCTGTGCCATATAGTGTGGTTTTCCTAATTTTTGATTTCAGCAAGTGTGGTTTGTTTAATGATTACCTTCTGCAATTGAATTACCTTAATGTCCATTTCCCTCATAACAAGATCATTGATTTCTACAAGTATATTGTTGTGCTATTCATTCTAATTACAGAGCTTCGTTTTTCACTCAGTAACTTAGTTTTGTTGTTCATTGCAGTCACATAAGCTTTGTTGTTCATTTCTATTATATAGCTTTGCTACTCGTTTACTTTTTGCAATCATCTATTTTTGCCTCTTAGCATTCTTACATTTAACAAAATTATCTTATTTACATAATCTACAGTGGTATTGTTAATTTACTTCATTTCCATTTCCAATTTGGTTATTTAGTGTGTTGTGTGTGAGGTGAACAACTGTAAAGAACATTGGCTATTGCTGTCAAAGCTCTCGTATTGGGGATCTTATTTGTGCTTGATGTAGTTTACATCAGTTAAAAGAGGAATGAGTTATTGCTACTGTATCCTTGACTGATAATTGTTGTTACTTTTCTAAATGAATGATTTAGTTTAGAGCATTGAGTTTCCTTTAATTGCAAGTGGGATTTATTAAAAGCATCCATTTACTCTTGTATTTGAAATATCTATACTGCAATTTAAGAAACATTTCTCTCCAAGATTATATCGTGCACATATTGTGTACACTCTTGAAATAAGAGAACTTGTCCTGGTTGATAATTAATGTGGGATAAATAGGAGTTTTAAAAGGCACCTTTTAGCACCCAACATTTTGGAATCATTGTCGTGGAGAGCGTTGCCATTTCATAGAGAGTGATGCATGTTTGATATTTGTCTACTGTGAAAGAATTGGGTATTAAAAACGGAAGGTAAGAACCTGCGTAACGAGCAAGTAAAATGCTTACTCCTCCGCCCGCTTTTCAGCAGAATTTCGTAGGAATTGAAGTAGGAAATTTAGAGTTAGAATTTTATTTTTTTTGGAAAAAAATCTCATAATTCCACTCAAGTGGTGATGTAAGAAGCACCCATTTCACTAACCAATTGACAGGAACATTTGAAGGAGGAGCTTTAAAGAAACACATGAAAAACATCTTCTATTATGGTAAGAAATGGCTCATATTTCAACTTTTGAATTCCCTATCAAAGATCTAGGAGGAGTGACACAAATGCACATAACTCTCCCATATTCACTACCAAATTTTCATGGTTTGACAAATGAAGATCCAAATACATTCTTATCTGAGTTCGAAATACTTTGTAGAGGATATGATTATTGTACTAATGATCAAAGGTTGAAAATGTTTCCTCTTACTCTAAAAGGAGTAGCTCTCTGATGGTTCATGAGCCTAGGTGGGAACTGCATCCAAACATGGGAGGACATGAAGAACATATTCTTGAAGAAGTACCAAGACTACTCCAAATCCAGTGAAGATATTTTCAATATGATACAAGGGGAAGATGAAAGCTTGGAGGACTGTGTAGAGCGATTTCAATATAACCTTAAAAAATCAAAGCATAAGTATTTGGAAAAAGAGATCATAAAAACACTCCTACTCAAGGGAATCAAAGATGAATTTTTAGAACTCGTAAATCTGATAGGAAAAGGTGATATTTTTCAGTTGTCATATGATGATGTTTGTGAATTGTGGATAAGGTATTCAAGAGGAATCTTCAAGGCTAGTAAGAATTCTAGAGAATTTTCTTCTTTTTTTTCCAAATCTGCTACATGAACAGGAGACACAAGAGCTAAAATCAATGTTTTACTTGAAAATTTTAAAGTTGATTTTATTAGCTCTCTAAATTCAAAATTGGATGTTTTGTAGGATCAAAAAAATCAAGAATTTGATGAAGTGTTTTTCCCTCATTACCGGAAGGAGCATCCCATAGATACTCACTCTTCCTTATCTAGCATGGAAGTAGCATATCAAAGAGATGGGGAAGCTGCAACAAGGTAAAAGCCATGGGCAGCATGACCTACATGTATGGTTCAAAACACTTCCTCTCCATTCCCTTACTTGCATAATCCATTATGGAATACTCATGTTTTAGGGCAACCATGTCAATCTCAATATAACCACCACCAATCTTATCTACAAGTTTGGCATGGTTCATCTTATGATTGCATGACTACTCTCCCTCATGCTGTAGCACAAAAACATCCTCCATATCCTTCACCAGCTCTTCGACAACATATTTCTTGCTTATCAAAATCATCCACTCAATCCAATCAATTACATCGTCAAAATTCTCCATTCCCTACACAAATTCCTGCTCAACTCATTCAACACCCTCACCATAATAAACCAGTACAACATGCTTACAGTGTTGAACTGCAAAATTTACCCACCCTTCCCACCCATTCTTTCTCACATGCACCATTAGAGAAAACTTACAATGAGATTTAGAATGTTTGAAATTCAAAAATTGTAGAAGCTATGGAAGAAAATGAGGTTTCTTCTAGTATGCATCAACAAGTCATTTTAAAAGCTTAAGAAATTCATGATATGATGGTTATGAGAAATCAAGAAAGTAAAGGATATATTGAATATTGGTTTCACTCCATCATTTGTTTGCAACATCACTCCATACTTTAGCAATTTTTGACACCATTTTTTCAAGGGAAGTTGGCTTCTCATACCCTAATATGTATTCACATGCATTTTTCAAATTTGGGTATGTGCATACTTGAAGCCTTATTTCGAAAATGTCTCTACTGGAAGTACTCTTATACGTAATCATATATTTTTCAAATCAAAGTAGATTAGTATAAAAAATTAAAATAAATAAGGACATAAATAAATACATTTTGTTTTTATGTAAAAATAGTTGTTTTTGTTGCAACATGTTGTGGAAATCAACATCGGTGATAAATGTTTTAATTCATTTGTGTATGTTGATGAAATATAATGGAAATAACATTTCTACAAACACTTATATTTCTTTTTATCACCGATTTGAAAAAAATGCTTAAATATCATATTTTTTTTGGCTTGTGGGCTTGATGATATTTTTGAAAATATAGCCGGTACAGTCATGTTTTGAGGGACAAAAAGGGAATATTTTTAAAACATATTTCTATCCTAAGTAGCACTTGATTTCTACTTTCCAACCCAATTTTCATTACTCAATTTGGATTTGAAACGAAAAATTTATAACCAAAACATTGACATGGTGTCGAGTAGGCAGCTTAGGAATAGAGTTGGGACAATCAATTTTTGAAGGCTTAAATGACCCTATTTTGAAAACCTATTTCTATGGTATATTCAAATATGAATCTAGTTTACAAGAAAATTTGAATCACTCATTTTCGATATCGTATGAGGAAGTTATGGAAAAAATACTGACTGTCTATTGTAAATCAACACTCTTAAAACTCTATTTTTCTGGTTGTTCCTTAGAGTATTTTACCTATCAATTATTATTTTATTACCACTACGCGTCTGATTTCACTAGCAATATAGTCAAAACATATTTTTATTGGAGATAAATAAATGAATATAATTTCATTTCCAATTTGAATCATTCAAATTTGACATCAAACAAAAAATCTATGCTTAAAATATCCACTATTATTCTAAGTGGGGTAATCGAAAATGACTCTGTTATGCAGGCTGTTCTAAGTAAAATTGACATATCATATCATTGAATTTTTAAACTTGTTTCTATTAGAGATATAACTTTGAATTAACTCTCATCTGGCTTTGGAATCACTCACTTTGGACAAAAAACAAAGAAGTTGTGATTAAAACACTGCAAGTTAGCATGATTGGCCACTGCTCTCCCGCAAGTGAAAAATAATTTTTACTTTGTTATTTTCTCTGTGGATTTGTTATAAAGAGTAACTACTTGTTGTTTTTTTGCATAATTCTTGCATTAGGGGAGCCCGATAATCTCTCTTTCTCCATGATTTAATGTTTTATTGCAGGTAGACACTCGTTTTTTTGTAGATCCTAGGAGAATAAAAAAGGTCAATGTATGGACGAGCGATTCTTGAAAGAAATTTTAATAAAACAAGAGAATTTCATCCAATTCATTACCCAACAAATTCATAATAGAAGCAATGAACAATTGATTTCCATTTGAAGATTCATGTCATGTCACTGCTGCCAAAACATTTTTCAAAGATATCATTTTTTTTCTTGCCTTAGGAAATAACATTATAGCTATTGTAACGTAATAAAGTGTTGTTCCTTTTCTGATTAAATAATGAGGACTCCACAATACAAATTCTTGTTGCAGAAGGAAACTCTTTGACAACTCCAGTCCACCAAACAATTTAATCTCTTGAAACCTGTGCATAAGTTTACATTTTTTGTTGTTTTCTTTTTATTTGATTGGTTTTGCTTGGATAATAGATTGTACATTAGTTTTTTTTCTATTTTTCCCTTGTTGTTCCCTACAAGGAACACCAATTTTCGTATGAATTTTGTTTGTTGTTCCTCTTAAGGAACAACTACTGTTCCTCTTAAGGAACAACATTCGTTCCATTTAAGGAATAGTAGTTTTGTATGTTTGTCTTTTTGCTGTTTCATTTAAGGAATAACTGCTGTTCCTCTTAAGGAACAACAACCGTTCCATTTAAGAAACAATAGTTTCTTATGTTTGTCTTTTTTCTTTTCCATTTAAGGAACAACAGTCATTCCATTTAAGGAACAATAGTTTCGTATGTTTGTCTTTTTGCTGTTCCATTTAAGGAACAACTGCTCTTCCTCTTAAGGAACAACAAACATTCCATTTAAGGAACAACACTTTTTTTGGGGTGTATTTTTTGTTGTTCCTTTTAAGGAACAACACTTTTTCACAAGCATTTTTTGCCGTTCCTTTTAAGGAACAACACTTTTTTTGGGTGTATTTTTTGCTATTCCTTTTAAGGAACAACACTTTTTCGCATGCATTTTTTTGTTGTTCCTTTTAAGGAACATCATTTTTTTGGGTGTATTTTTTGTTGTTCCTTTTAAGGAACAACACTTTTTCGCACACATTTTTTTGCTGTTCCTTTTAAGGAAAAACACTTTTTTTTGGTATATTTTTTGTTGTTCCTTTTAAGGAACAACACTTTTTCGCATGCATTTTTTTGTTGTTCTTTTTAAGGAACAACATTTTTTTTGCGTGTATTTTTTTGTTGTTCCTTTTAAGGAACAACACCTTTTTTGGGTGTATTTTTTGTTGTTCCTTTTAAGGAACAACACTTTTTGGCATGCATTTTTTTTGTTGTTCCCTATAAGGAATAACACTTTTTTTGTGTGTATTTTTTTTGTTCCCTATAAGGAACAACACTTTTTCGCATACATTTTTTTGTTGTTCCCTATAGGGAACAACACTTTTTAGCGTGCATTTCCTTTGTTGTTCCCTATAAGGAACAACACTTTTTTGAGTGTTTTTGCTGTTCCTTCAAGGGAACAACACTTTGGAGTATTTTCAAGAACAACCCTTCTTTCCTCTTGTGGGATTATTCCTAGTTCATCTTAAACACATTTTACTGATTCTCTTTCATGGCATGAAGTACACTATTTTTATGAGGACAAGAATTATGGATTCTATTGAAGCGAGTTAATATCATTCACATTATGATCTTTAATAGGACAGCTCTTCGATGATAGGTTCTTTCCAAAAGGGACACAATTATTTATATCCTACTTTGCTGCATTGTTTTCTGTTATACGTGATAGTGATTGATCATCTTAATACCATGCTAGTTCTACCCTCTTGGTTATAATCTTCTATGTCTGTAATAAATGAGATTATGGGTATATTTTTTTCTATTGACATGTTCAACTTCTTCCACCATCCCTACTCTTAAGGACTACTGAACCTCCCTCTATTTATCATAAAAATGTGTAATAACAACAAAATTTTGCCTACAGATAGAGGATAGGGGGTCTCGTTAAGAGTCAACCCACCATGTTCATAAAGATGTAGCGAAGTGAGATTCCCACTATGGCCACCACACCAGGGTTATGATCCATTGATAGCCAAAATATCCTTGGAACAGGAGGTCTCATCACGAGCCGACCTGATCACTTTTGCTACATCCTAGTGAATGGTAGTGTGGTTATCTGGTTACCATTCTAGCACACTGATCTCTTCTGTAGAACAACATTTGAACTCTCCATTTATAAATTGAGGATCCTTGCTCATATGGGTTAAAAAGCAACCCTGTCGAGGCTATGGATGCTTACTGGCAGTGGAGGCTCTGCTTATGGTATTGAAGTTATATATTATCGTCGATTATTACTATAAACCCTTTTCTTATTCTCTATTTTTATCGGAGAAGTTATTTCCTTAATTTTTCATGTTTTGAACCTTTATGCATGAGAAATTATTTTCTGATCAATCACATCATTTTTCAGCTAGAATACCTTCAGCAAAGCATATTTTTGGCAAATCGCTATCCTTTTTCTTTTTTGCATAACTTATCATCAACCCAAAGCATCCTATCTCTTATTCATAACTATCTTTACACACTCTGCTCTCATTATAACCATAACTCTCGCCGTCCTATCATTGATATGTGTCCTCTGCTTCATTCACTGCCATATTGTTCATTCCCTTGACTTGTCGTCAGCACAACACCTTTCATATGCTTTATGGTCATGGAATCCCTTTTCCAATTAGAGGGGGGGAATGTATGCATTATGGGATAGTATGTGATATAATTACTGAACTCTGCCATAACTTGATGATTTGACAAGATATTAGTATTGCATTTATACAAAAATTTTTCTAGTTGAAATTCTTGCATGCATCTTATCTGTTGCTATTCCAAACTAACACAATGGATTCACAGAAATTGCATGCCGAATAATGAATTGTTTGTAGGAGAACAACAAGTATGGTAAGAATTCTATTCACAACATGACCACACTATTGCAACTAATAGAAGAGGTTCAAGAAACTCACGAACGCGAACAATTGTTCAGACATGATGTGCTTGCCTGGATTCCACTTTTTGCATCACTTTCAACATCAACTCTGCCTACATCAGCGTCAACAAATTCCAATCCATACATGTCATTCTGCATTTTTTCGGAGGTAAAACTTGAGGTAAAATAGCATAATTTTCTGATTTATTACGAATTTAGGAGAATTTCATGAAAATCCATTGAGCATTATTTATCATCATTCATTCCACTTATTTACCACTTCCCATTTTTTAGAGACATCTCATCTTTCAGTTTGGGGGAGTGTTGCTTTCATTCTTTTCTTTCTTACGACCATATCATTAATATTCTTTATCATCCATTGATATTCTTATTCCTTCTCAACGCCTCCCTTATTCCATGTTGGTTTACACCAAGCATAGATTTCAACAGATTGTAGCAACCATCTCAATTTGTTTTCTCACATTGCATGAGGGCATGCTAACTCTCCAGTTTGGGGGAGGAATTGCTACACATGATGGATATTTTCTACTTTCTTTTTCATTTAAGGCATACAATTTCATTTTTATACAGTGCAGAAACTGATTTGTGTATATCTTTAAAACTATGAATTGAATTCTTGTGATTTTTGGATAGTAAAAAGGTATCATTAAAATACACAAACCCAGATAATTTCAAGTTAAATTAGTTCATAAAATTTCGAAAATCATGCATTCTTAGCTACAACCATTTTTCTTATATCTCATGATTTGGGCATCAAAACGATCTGATTTTTGGATCATAGAAGCATTAATATATTAGAAATCTACTTGCAAAATTTCAGCAAAATTTGGTTTGTAGATTTTGAGAAAATGGTTAATGAATTTTGTTGTTACTTATATCATATTTTGCTACAACTTCATATACATATAGTTGAACATCAATGTAAAAATTGTTATGCCTTCATCAACATTGCTAAAATTGAATATCCATTATTTGAGGAAGAATTCATTTGTTCTATCCATTTCATGAGTTAGGATGGACAATTTTTGTATTATTGCATGGTTGATACAGAGTCCTTGGGTTGCATGAGGACATGCAATATATTTAGTTTGGGGGTATGTTGGGCCACTAGTTTGTCATTATTATTATCACTCTTTAGAGCATTGAGTTTCCTTTAGTTGCAAGTGGGATTTATTAAAAGGATCCATTTACTCTTATATTTGAAAGATCTACACTACAATTTAAGAAAAATTGCTCTCTAGGAGTATAGCGTGCACATATTGTGTACACTCTTGAAATAAGAGAACTTGCCCGGGTTAATAGTTAATGTGGGATAAATAGGAGTTTTAAAAGGTGCCTTTTAGCACCCAACACTTGGGTCACCATGTTTTAGGTCAAAGTCCCCATTTAGGACTTCTAGGATTTATTCTGAGTCTATATAATTATTGTACATTTAAAGAGGTCCTCCTTGGGATTTTGAATCATGTAAAAAGGTTAAGTATCGAGTCAAATATGAATTATGTAACCTCCACACCATGTCAGCCTAAGGGAAGATCAAGTCGGCCTAAGACCCTATTTGACCCCACAAGAAGCCTATAAAAGGAAGGACATCGAATTCATTTGGAGAATCACTTCTCATCAACTTTGAATTCTCTCTACTAGGCATAAGTGTGAAAATCTTGTTGTGATCCAGGTGGATATTGGTGGCCACCTGCCAATTCCATCTGGACCCCCATCATTGTTTCTCTCAGCGTTTTCAGTTTCCTTAATTGTAGCACAACTTACTATTTTTAGTAGTTTTTTGGGTCTTGAACTTCTGGAGCCGTTTTGAGGCCCTAAACAATGTTTTTTGGGAAATCTGGGGGCAACATGGGTCCATGGACCCATGTTTCCCTTCCCAAAGTGGTAGTTCTCGGATAGATCTTTCTAACGAGCTATCATACG
>APFE030202151.1:0-10170 GCA_000404065.3 Pinus taeda
CCAGATTAATCACATCGTTAGATTTGGTTGAGGTTTCAAACCACCTATTGTGGTTTATCTTCACAACAAGGTGAGAAATCAATCGATCTAAAGGAATATAGCATGGATGCATCATTGCCCAGAGTTAGCCGATATAAACTAGCCATTGGTAAACTATTCTTTAAGAAAAAGGTAAGCGATTATCTATTTAGTTATTCGAAATTTGCTTAAAAAACTAGTTGTTATGTGATAATTAATTTTAATTTCAATAATATAGAAATAATAATTTAATGAAAAATTATATTGTAAGTGATTATAGAAAGTATTTAATAATTATTGTTTGACTTATATAAATAAGAAGAATATTTCGAGTTGAAAACTAGCGTTATGGATAATTCCAAAATTGAAAAATATATTTACTTTCAAAAAAATTAAATATAAACAAATAAAAGATAAATACTAAAAATAAATATAAATAAATAAATGAAAATATTCAAAAAAAGTTTAATGATAATTTATTAATATTATCAATTTCTTTAATAAGAGTACTTATTAATTTTGACCATTTAACATGATTATTCATTATTAGAGGATAACTTGTCCTTAAATAGGAGGATAGAAGTGCAGGAGGGAAGCGGAAGTAACTCTAAAGGTTAACTAAAATATTAATGGTTAGGTAGTTTTATTAGGCGCAAAATGTACTTCTTTTGTAAAAAAAAAAAAAATATTGTTCATACTAGACTGATGACGTTAAAGAGAAAAAATAAGGATAATAGTGGAAAAAGGCTAGGAGAGGATAGAAAAAATATAAGGAGGAAACAGAGGGAGAAATTAGAAAAAAGGAGGATTAGTCATGAGGAGAGAGCTAGAATCGAGCTTTTACTTCATTTACATCCATCATCCTTATTAAGGTTACTGCCATGCCTTTCGATTTTGATCGCTTCCCTAAGTTTCCTGTGGTGGAAATGATTAAACCTAGTAATGACTTTGGATTCTTCAATGCACACGTGGTGTTTCAATTTCTCTGCATGCTCGACAAGGGCTGATGTGTGGGAATGATTGTGTCTAATGTCAGAAACATGTTCATTAATCTTATGTTTAATAGACCTACTTGTTTCCCCAATGTAGGGGATACCACACAAGCAGGGAACAAGGTAGACCAATTTCGTGTCCTTAGGATCGATAGGGTCCTTAACGGATATAAGAGAATTTTTAATGGTGTTGAGAGGTTTGAATGAAGAAGAGACATTACTCTTCTTAAGAATATGGGCAATCCTATCCATGGTTCCTTGGACATACGGGAGATGAACCTTAGAGATAGGATCAGAACAAGCATGTTTAACCTTAGGCGCTTTCCTGGCTCTGTCAAACGCCTTGAGGCTTTGAGGTCTGCAATACCCATTATTTTTAAAAACTTCAAGAAGATAACATTTATCATGTTCGAGGTGGCTGTCATCAAAGATTCTTAGAGCATGGGTGGTAAGAGTGCTCAGAACCTCAAATTTCTGAGCTGGGAAATGATGGGAATTGGCATGAAGAAATTGTTCACTGTGAGTCCTTTTCCTAAAGACTTAGTGACAAACAAAACCATCATCTCCCCTAGAAAGGAGAATGTAGAGAAATGGAAGGCACCCATTCTCCTCAACTTCCATTGTGAACTTGATGGAGTCTGATTGAGAATTAAGGTGGTTAAGAAACTGATCCAGTTTCTCATGTCCATGAGACAAAATGACACAGGTGTCATCAATGAACCTTTTCCATTTTTCAGGGTGAAATTGAGCAGTGGCTACAACCTTGATCTCAAAATATTCGATAAACAAGTTAGTGACGATGGGTGATAGAGGGGATCCCATGGCGACACTGCAAGTCTCCTCATAAAATTCACCCTCGAAACTGAAGAAAGTCGAAGTGAGGCAAAGACCAACTAACCTAACATTGTCTTTTTCAGAGATGCAATTTATGATATCAATGGCTTTCTGGATGGATGTGTTGTGTATAAGGAAACGACATAAAAAATAACCAGGAAATCTCCAGGTTCCAGTCTGACATATTTCAACTATTGAACAAAGGAAGTAGAGTCTTCAACAAAAGAATCAGTGTGACCAATAAGAGGTTTAAGTTTTTGCAATAGGAATTTTGCAAGAAGGTAGGTAGGTCCGCCTATTGTGTTAACAATAGGTCTTAAGGGGGGCCTTGATTTATGAAGCTTTGGTAGGCCATAGATTCTAAGGGTGAGGGGATTGCTCTCAATGAGGTTTCGAGAAAGGGGATTAAGGGAAGAATCAGATTTAATAGCGAATTCCACCTCCTTAGAAATGGACTTAATGGGATTCTTCTCCAGCTTGACAATCAAGTCCATTTCTAAAGAGGTGGCTTCTACTATTAAGGAAGATCCATCCCTTAATCCTCTCTCTCAGAAGCTCATTAAGAGAAACCCCCTCAGCCGTAGAATCTATGGCCTACCAAAGATTCATATATCCTAGGCCCCCTTAAGACATATTGTTAACACAATAGGCGGACCTACCTACCTGCTTGCAAAACTCCTATCCTAAGATATTAAACCTATTGTTGGTCACATTGATTCTTTTGTTAAATAATTTGCCTCCTTCATTCAAGAGTGGAAAGATGTCAGACTCGAACCTAGAGACTTGATGGTTAGCTTTGATGTCTTTCCTTATACACCAAAATTCCTATCCAAGAATCCATTGATATCAAAAATCACATCTCTGATAAAGACACTGACAGGTTAGTTGGTCTTTGCCTCACTTTGACTTTCTTTAATTTCCAGGGTGAATTTTATGAGCAGACTTGCGATGTCGCCATGGGATCCCCTCTATCATCCATCGTCACTAACTTGTTTATGGAATATTTTGAGACCAGGGCCTAGCCATAGCTCGATTTCACCATAAAAAATGAAAAATGTTTGTTGATGATACCTATGTCATCTCGTCTCATGGACGTGAGAAACTAGATCAGTTTCTTAACCACCTTAATTCTCAATTAGACTCCATCATGTTCACAATGGAAGTCGAGGAGAATGGTTGCCTTCCCTTTCTTGACATTCTCCTTTATAGGAGAGATGATCATTCTATCTGTCACTAGGTCTTTAGGAAAAAGGATCACATTGAACGGTATCTTCATTCCATCTCCCATCGTTTCCCAACATAGAAATTCGAGGCTCTCAACACTTTTGCCATCCGTGCTCTAAGAATCTCTAATGACAACCACCTCGAGAAGGAGAAATCTCATCTTCTTGAAGTTTTTAAAAATAATGGTTATAACGGACCTCAAAGCCTCAAGCCCTTTCGCAGATCCAGCAAAGTGCCTAGGGTTAAACCTGCCCATTCTAATTCTACCTCTAAGGTTCATCTCCTGTATATCTAAGGAAACACAGATAGGATTTCCCATATTCTTAATAAGAGTAATGTCTCTTCTTCATTCAAACCTCTCAATACCATTAAAAATTCTCTTATATTTGTTAAGGACCCTATCGATCCTAAGGACACGAAAGGGGCCTACCTTGTTCCCTACTACTGTGGTATCCCTACATTGGAGAAATAGGTAGGTCTACCAAACAAAGGTTTAATGAACATGTTGCTAACATTAAACATAATTGTTCCCACACATTAGTGCTTTTCGAGCATACAAAAAAATTGAAACACCACGTCTGCATTGAAGAATCCAAAGTCATTTCTAGGGTTGATCATTTCCACCACAAGAAACATAGGGAAGCGATTGAAATCGAAAGGGATTCCAATAGCCTTAATAAGGATGATGGATGGAAATTAAGCAAAAGCTATATTCCACCTCTCTCCTCATGACTCAACCTCCATTTTTCTCCTTTCTCCGTCTGTTTGCTCCATTTTTTTGTTATCCTCTTCTAGTCTTTTCCCCCTATTATCCTTATTTTTTCTCTTTAACTTCATAGGTCTAGAATGATCAGTATTTTCTTTTCTTTTTTTTACAAAATAATTAAATTTTTCACCCAATAATACTACTTTAACATTAATATTTTATTTAACCTTTAGAGTTATCTCCGCTTCCTTCCTTCGCTTCTATCCTCCTTTTTAAGGACAAGTTATCCTCTAATAAGGAATAATCATATTAAATGGTCAAAATTAATAAATATTGTATAAAGAAAATCATAATATTAATAAATTATCACTAAAATCTAATGAAACATTTCATTTATTTATTTATGTTTTATTTTTATATTTATCTATTTATTTATTTAATCTTTTTAAATCTATTATTTAATTTTTGAATTATTCCTAACAACTAGTTTTGAATCAAATATATTCTATTTATTAAGTCTAAACAATAATATATATATTATTAACTAGTTTAATATAATATTACCATATAAATTGATATCATTAAATTATTATTTTATAATATCAAAATTGAACAACTAATTATCACATAACACTTAATTTTTTAACTAAATTTTGAATAATTAAACAGATAATCCCTTACCTTTTCCTTAAATAATATTTTACCAACATCTAGATCTTAATGGCTAACTTCGGGCAATGATGCATCCATGCTATCTATTCCTTTAGATCAATTGATTTCTCACCTTGTCTTGAAGATGAACCACATTATTTGGTTCAAAATGTCGACCAAACCCTAATGATGTGATTAATCCGAACGACCTATATCTACATTATGGATGATAAAAGTCTTATATCTAACATAATAAATTTTTAATATTTAATATTTTATATTATTTAAATAATTAATGATAAATTTTTTCAAATAATTTTATCTTATATAGTTTGGAGAATGATTGGAATCGTCTCCACCTAGGTTTAATTTCCTTAAGTGACATGGGAGCTTTAATGTAATGGCTTCAAACCTTGAACATGTATATTCCTTATCTAGATATAAAGATATTTAAAATAATACTAATAATAATAATCATCATTTAAATTTAATAGTATGGTCACACTAAATATGAAATTGGTATATGAGACTACCTTAATATTGTCATAACAATAATGTAACTCGAGAATCAAATTGTTTTATGAAACTCAAGATGATGACGATGATGATCATGATCATGAGGATACATATTTTTGACTATTAGACTCGTTCAAGCTATACTTAATTGAAATTCCAAAAAGTTCATGCAAAACTAACCATTACTTATTAGTTAAGATTTCATTCAACTAGTTCTATTTTCATCTTAACAAACACATTTTCACTCTTACTAATATGTTTTAATGCCTCACCATTTGGCAGTGAAAGACTTTGGAAACTATGGTTCAATAATAAAAGAAATAAAATTATGGATTTTTTTTATTGGAATTATAAACTATTATAGAATAAAAATATGTCAATAAAGAAGGTTCCTTGTGTAGTCTTGAGTGATACTACTAAAAAAAATTATAAGGATTTTTTTTTTGCCCAAATTCACCCTCTTAAATTGGTCTTTTTTGTAAAATGCTCTTCCCATAGAACCACATCTTATAGTTTCTAGCCTTATTTTGTATCTTAAAAACCCATCTTCATCAACCCCTTTACAATTAAACTTTACCTAGTTATTTAAAGTCACTAATCAAAATCACAGTCCCTTTGAAACATTGATCATAACAACCAATATAGGTTCATCTTAATCATTGATCTACTAAGCACTTATAAAGATCAAATTTATGGATATACAAACCTCTTTTAGACTCCATGAATAGATGAAAGTCTCAACTCAAGATATTAATCCCTCATGATGCTTGATAAATCTATGGTTGAGAATGTATTTATACAATTTTTTTTTTTTTTTTTTTGTTGTAAAATTTTCATCGGTTTAAATGACGTTTTTTGAATTTATGAATGCATACAATATTTTTAAAGTCCATTTTTTACACTTATATTGGGTAAACTACATAACTTAAATTTGTAGTTCTAATAAATACTTTTTAGATTTTAGACAAAATTGACCAAAAATCTAATCCCCAAAAAAGGCTAAAGTGTAAAATACCAAGACTAATTGAAATGTTTTAACCATGATTTTTTGTTATCTTTTTATATAGTACATACATATATGCAAAATTAAGATTCAAATATTTAACTTCGTATTGACATTAAGACATATTTTTTATGAATCATGTTGTCCATATTAAAATATTTTTTAATTATAACTATACTTTTAAATACATATAAGTATTAGCTAACCTTATATATTACAATATTTTATCTATAACCTGCATTGAATATTTTTATTACTATTAACATTATCTCAGTGGGTGCATATCAATTTTACATTAAAAATTAAATAAATCACACATAATAAATTATTTTAATTTTAACCGGTGGCAAGATGGAGGGATTCTCTTAAATCTTGGGGAAAATCATGAAGTTAATTATTCATAGGGACTTGGCCAGAGGACAAACAATTTGGTTAAAATGTATTGGCTCCTTCTTAGGGTCCAGTTGGATAAACAAAGGAATATTTGAAAATTTGAAACCTTAGGAGATTCCTTTCACACCATTAAACATTTATAAAGAGGTTATATTCCTAAGAAAAAACACCTAAGTCTCGTCTTCTACATAATTCTTAGTATCCTAGACTACATCCCTCACAAGTATTTATATTAAATTTTGAGGAGTCATTGGTATATTAGCTTGTCTTCTAGAGGTAGGTTAGCTTCCTGCTAAGGGTATATTAGAGTGGAAATCTATTCCATGATGTCTTTCCCTCATTTTTCCTCTCAATGTTTCAACAATGCCTTTAGGTATGCATAGAGGGGAGAATTGTTCCAATCATGCCAACCATTGTTTCGTAAGACCTTTGCCTCCCAAAATTTTACTAGTTATATGAATATGGTATTGATTGACAAATAAGTTTTCATGGTTAATGTGGCTAGTGAAGGGCATGGAATCCATGTGCACCCGTAGTCATTTTAACCTTTGCATGTTGCAATTTTCCCCTCTGGATTGTATTTTAAGAAAATATTTTCCTCACTCCTGGTCTCTTAAGGGCTCTAGGGTGGTGGAGGTTAATGAAAATAAATTTTGATGTGGTCCTTATCGTTTCTGAGATTTTGGGATGAGTGACTATATCCATGACGGGTGGAAATTTGATGAGTATGCAAGCCCCAGTAAGTCAGGATTAGAACAGAGACTTGGTCAATTTTTCTTAGTATCGAGTGGTTCATCAAGTTCAAGAAGAACTAGTTGCAATGTTGAACAAGCAATGAAAAGTATATCTTGTCCTTCGTTGTGATCCTATCCATTCATTGCAATCCTAGAGTTGGAGCTATGTTGTTACCTCAACCCAATTACAAGACTAAATTTTCCTTTTTTTGTGAGTGGAGTAGTGAATTCTTAGTCCCTAATTTGGAGTGGAGCTCTCTCTCTTTCTATATATATGAAAATATGAATTCAATATCAAAATATAACAGTTAACATATATAAACTAGCTAACTTAAGTATCATATTGAAATATTCATAAGGTACATATAAGTTTTATTTTCTACTTTAATTTTTCATTAATTTATCCTTTTAAAGTTAAACTATATTACTTAACATAGAGATCAAAATATTTTAGTTACCACTGCGAGACAAAAAGTGAAATATTTTCACAACAATTCATTCATGCATGGTTCTAATACTCACAAAAAACTTAGTGAGTACAATTAAAATAAGATTATTGACATTTTATAATTCTTAATATATAATTATATATATATATATATATATATATAAGAGGAAGAGAGAAGAGAGAGAGAGAAGAGAGAGAAGAGAGAGAGAGAGGATATTTCTTTTTGGTGTTTATTAGAGTCGATATTGATTTTTAATTTTGCAAATATTTTATTTTTATTGTAAGAGTGACATGTGTCAACCTCACCTTAAGCATGAAATGTCACACATATCCCTAATATTAGGCAGTAGGATGTACTTATCAAGGCAACAATAAACCAAATAAGAACTATGAGAATGGGATTATTAATGTGTTATCATGTTTTTAGTTAAAAAAAAAAAAAACAAATATGTATATTCATTTTTGTTTATTATATTAGACATTGTTTTTTAATTATAACTATAATTTATTTTTATTTTATGGGGGACATATGTCAACTCCATGTTGAGCACCAACAAAATAACATCTTCATAACACTAAGTTGTAGAATGTGTCTCTTCATGCAATGATGTAAAGATTGAGTAGATATGAATCACATGATCTAATTTAAGGGTTAATCCTTAGATAAACATAAAAAAATTCAGCAATACGAAAGACCTTATAAAACGTATTAATTAGTGTTATATATCACTAGATATGTATATTTATATACAACAATTTCATGTTATTCTCTTATTATCTAATGAAGTGTGTGTGTGTGTGAGAACATTATTAGGGAAATAATAATATTATTTTAAATGAATGTAATTTAAAGAAATCATTAATAGTCTTATCACAATGATACATGTGAATATATTAGTAAATAATAATTTCCATGAAAAAGTTGAAAGCAAATAATTTAGAACCCTTATTTCAAAACAAAACCCACTTTACATGTACATGTTTAAAATATGATCAGATGAAACTCAAAAGGTTATGCTCCAAACATTTTTCTATAGATATTTTTACCCCTATAAATCTCATTAATTGTACACCTCTTGTTACATCGAATAGATGGTGAGATACCTTCATTTCTTTAATGTTCTTGAAAATTGAAACTACAAAGCATAGACATTGTCAATTTTGGACCAATAATTATATTTAATATTGGTCATACATCCTTCTAAGCCCTTTTGGCTATTGATAACTTATTTTATAGATGAATTTTAATGATTCTCACCACTGTGACTTTCATTAGACAATTGGTGGGCATCGTGTAAGTTGTAAATTTTTCCTTCATACCTTGCTCAATCATGTAGAGTGTTGTAAACTGGGTTCTAGTATGACTTTTTAACGTCCCCAACCTCTAACCTGGAAAAACTATGTCTCGACAACCAACATTTCCTTGAATATTTTACCATTAATACTATGGAAGCATACCATGTGTTAATTTTGTTAACAAACCCTAGCTCATGGCCATAACCCCCCTAAAATTTTGAGTAAATCCATTCTTCAATTTATATTACTTTAGTTTCAAACATCATAAATAATTGTCAAACAACATATATTGATATTTCATAGTGGATGTATCATCAAGCTCCAACCTATAACCACCCCTCCCACATTTACCCAAAATCACAAGCTCGCAAGGGTAAACTTGGGACAATTGTCAGTATAACATGACCCAACCTCCATGTTATAGTTACGGAAGTCAGGTCAATATAATGACCCTTAGAAACATCCTATAGGGACTACAGATCACCCACAAGATGAAGAAATACCCTAGGTGGTCAATCAATGAGTCAGAACCATGTTTCACTCAACTAGCACCCTAACTGCACTCACAATAAGGTAAGATCATAATTATATATGTTGGGTCCTCATAATACTAGTGATTAAACCATTACCATTATAGTTGTACCCCTTATTAATATTGTTGTGCCCCTATTGCCCCCATATTGTTATTACTATGCCCCACAGAATCCCTCTATTGTTATTTTTGTGGATTTATATTATTATTGTTAGGTCAGCTGGTTTATATTGTGACTCCTTAGACTCCTATATATAGAAGGAGGTGTTGTCATTGAATCACAAAGAATATATCACCTTCAGATATGTACTTAAAGGAGGTTTGCCCCTCGAAGAGCTGATACTTTTAAGGCGTTGATTTATCTTTTCTATCTTTTTCTTGAGCTGGTTTCATAACATTTGGTATCAGAGCTTTGGATTATAGGGTTTCACTGCTCCAAATAGGTCATCGTGGCATTTTCGCTATAACTTTTTTTCTACAACATTTTAGAAGTTGAAAAAAAGAACCCATTTCAGAAGACATCACGCTAAATCTGGGGTCCAAATTTCAAAGCTTTTTGCGCAATATTTGCGGAGATATGATCTGAGGAAGTTGGTCTTTTTGCAGAGTCCTGAATTACATTCCAAACAGGTGACCTTGGGAAAATCGTTATAACTATTTCTCTGAGCATTGGATTGAAATTTCGTAAGAAGGTGTACAAAGGGGATAGACTGTAGTTTCTTCTATATATTTTTTAGAGCTAAAGGTCTAAACAGTGACTCGTGGCACGTCATACAATTTCGCTCTACTGAACTAGTCTATAATCAGGTCACTATGGGAGATT
>APFE030202154.1:10177-24921 GCA_000404065.3 Pinus taeda
TGGTCCAGTTTTGACCATTTATGAGCAGTTTTTAGTGGAGAACTTCTGGGAGATGATGTAATCAGTTGACCTTGTTCCTTTAGGCAGTGAAGGAACACTTTTAGGGACTTAGGAGCCCTCAGTTTATGGACATTTATGATTGGGGTTGAAGTGCCCAAAAATGTCTATAACAAGGGGGGGGTCACAGGGGGTTTGAGGTGTACTCGTAACCCCACTTTATGGGGTCCGGGGCAGCGGCCCAGAATATTTTGGTTTTGGACCCTATCTTAGGTTGGGTAGACCCACCTATGGTTTTGTGCATGATTTTCGCACATGTTTTTTGGACGCAATGGTTTTCGATCCATGGTATTGGACACGATGGTTTTCGGTCCATGGTATTGGATGCTTCGGCATGTATAAATATGTATTATAACATTGAAAGGAACATAATGAAAAATCAAGATGGTAGTCCCGGTTTTGGGATGGAGGGGAAAATCTCTGTGTATATGTGTTTTATGTGTTATGCTCTCGCATTTTTTATTTTCTGTGTTTTAGAATTCGTATGCAGGTAATTTCTGTAAGGGGTTAAAACCTACACTTTTTCCTCAGTTTCGACTAGACAATTCAATAACACACCTCCCGGATCCTTCCAAAATAAAACACTATCAAGGATTCAGTATTTTGAAGCTTTTAATTTCAATGATCTACGCTTACTTCTTGGCAGTTCCAGCAGAGGATTCAAATGTTGAACTACATAAACAATGTCATAATACCAAGGATATGAAATAAAAATATATGATACTTGTACCAGCAAGTCTTCCATTTCTTCTGTAGAGAGGGAAAAAATTAGATTGATATCTAATGTGTGCAAGTTAGATTCAGCCATGAGCTTTGCCAAACCTTGTACCTTGATCAACTTTGTCAGTTTTATCTCTAGATCATATTCTAGCATCATTATGATCCATTTTCCCCACCTACCTTCTACATCTGTCTACATGAGAACATCCTTCACTGTTGCAGTTGGAATATAAGTCAGAATGTGCGAATGAAGAATGTATACCTGAAAATCCTTTAGAGCTTTCACCAAGGCTAAATCTTGTTTTTCAATAATGTTATACTTTAGCGTTGCATCTCTTATAGTTCGATTGAAAAAGGCTATGGGTTGTCCAATTTTTTGGTCCTTTTGTTGCATTAGGACAACAACCAAAGTGTGCTTGGAAGCAAATGAAAATATGATGAAATCTAAAGTATAATTAGGGTTGATCAAGGTGGTAGCATAAGACAATGAAAATTTAACTGAATTAAATGATTTCTTTGCATCTTCTAACCATCTTACCTCATTTTCCTTCTTCATCATATTAGTCATTTCTCTCAGGTGTTTAGCAAGGTTGGGGATGAATCTCCTCAAAAAGTTGATTTTTCCATTGAAAGGTTGAATCTCTCTTTTGTTTCTTAGGAAATCCCACTGTTGGATTGCTTCAACTCTTGCGAGGTTAATGTGAATGTCATATTTTGAAATTATGTGGCTCAGTAGTTTGCCCTACGCCATGGCAAATAATATCTTCTCTAGATTTAGTGAAATGTCGAATTTCCTGCACCTTTGAAAAACAATCCTTAAATGATGCAAATGCTCTTCATCAGATTTAGAAAAAACTATAAGGTCATCCAAGTAAATAACTAGTCGTACATATTTTTCATTGGTGAAAGCAATATCCATGGCTCATTGAAAGGTAGCCCCTACATTCTTCAGCCCAAATTGCATCTTGGCGTACATAAAAGTACCCAAAGGTGTCATAAAGGTTGTTTTCAGTTGATCATCTTCATGCACCATAATTTGATTGTATCTAGAGTATCCATCAAGAAGTGACATCCTTGAATACCCAACTACCCTCTGCAAAATGTGGTCCAAGGATAATTTTCCTTCAAGGAAACTTTGTTCAAATTCCTAAAATAAATATAAAGACAAATTTCCCTCGTCCTTTTCCTCATCGAAACAAGATTTGACATCCATTCAATAAAATTAATAGGAACTATGATATCATCTTTGTAAAGTCTATTTACCTCTTTCTCAATGGATGAAAGCAATTTGGGATTAATCCTCCTCGGCTTTTGGTGGAATGGCTTCTGATCAAGCTTGAATGGTATAATATGCTGGATGATGTTCTTGTCATACACCTTTAGATCTGAATAGTCCCAAGCAAATATGTCAGAAAATTCAACCATTAAAGAAACGTATTTAACTTCAATCTTAGGGGATAGAGACTTTGACAACTTGACCATATTTGGTTTGTCATTTGTGCCAATGTTTATATTTTCAACACCTGCTTCTTTGGGGACCATTGTTGGGTTTTTGGCCACATCATCGTGATCAAATAACTCTTCCAAAGGCACAAGACCTCGTGGAATATTATTTTCTTTCAGCTACAACACTTCAACCTCAGTAGCCTCAATTACCTGATCATTCTCATCATACACGTCATCAATATGGGAATGCAAGAATTCATCTTCCATTTACAGAAAATTATTAATTTTCTTATCATCCCAAAACAGCTGCCAATATCTCAGATTGTCAGGGACAACTGGGTGATGCTTGAAATTAATTGAAAACTTTTTATTGGCCTCGATGGGGATCATAAACATACTTGTTGCAGTGGCAAGGGAATCAACCATAAAATTATGACTTCTAGGAATCAAAGAGAATGTATATTCTGAAAAAAGTTTTGAGAATATGAAGGAAAACATTTTGATAAGCTCGCATCCTTGGATGCTTGGCCTAGTACTCCCCTTTTACCTATTTGATCACCAACTTAGAGTCACCATAAATTGAAATCTTCTTTTCTCCCAACTTTTTGAGAATTTTTAAGTTCGACAATCAATGCTTCGTACTTTGCCTCGTTATTTGAGAAATCAAAATCCGACTTATATGAGCTTAATATTACATTGAGAGGGTATTTACGTGACTGATTCAAGGGGCCATGAATCCACATGTCAATCCCAAGTCCTTCCTTTCCTAATGCTCCGTCAAACTGCGGGGTCTAAAGACCATCTTCTTCGTCATCAAACTGAAATTTGGAGGGATGATATATTTTACTTGCTCGAGGATGAATCGTTGTCTCGACAATTTTTGTTTCTTGCACTAATTCAACAGTCTTTTTAGGTGATCTTCCCGGCTGCAAACTGTCTACATCCTATTTCACCTTTTCTGCAATCAAATCCTTATGTACACTACTTATAACTTCTGAAATTTATGAAATTTCAACAATCTAACTATCATCATCTACTGAACTCATATCATTATACAAAATAAAGGACTCTAAGTCAGTATGTGCAACATGAATAGAGTGGTTATTAGGTTTCTCTTTGCTACTAGTCATGAACTTTATCTTTTTCTCTCAGTACAGTTTTCTAAGTTGCCCGAACACCAGTACAGTAGCGTAAGAGAAATCAAGTTGTAAGGTGCCTTTCAAATTTCCTCGCCAAGGCCTAGAGAGCAGCGTACCAAACCTTGTTGGAATATCTGCAACAACCACATCCATCAACACATTCTTGGCCATAATCTGGTCCAAAGACACTACCAAGTATTTGATAAGACCGAGACACCTCACCCTTCCCAAATCAAAAGAATAGAGATCATGATATGGTTGAGTGATATACAATCCCAATTTTTTCATAATGGATTTAGGCATAAGGTTGTTTGAGGCCCCATAATCTAACATGGCATTATGAAACATAAAATCATGGATTTTTAGACTAAGGTACAATGGTGGGACTTCACTATCTTCTAGATTCCCATCTTCAGCTGGACCAAATAGAATTTCAGGGTGATCATTGGTGACATTAACCATATCTAACATCTGACCTACCTTTAACATCTTCGGAATATGAAACTTATATTTATCATTCTTGATTAGTTCAGTTAGAGGGATAGAAATTTTCAACTTAGAAATTTCATTCTCTAAACTAAACAAGTTAGATTGCTTCTCTACCTCTTTTGGAGTATTGTCCTTCTTTTTAGGTTGTCCTTTGGTAGAAGAATCCTTTCTCTGACCTTCACTTTGAGTCTCCTTATCCTTCCTTGCATTGTTAGTAGAGGCTACTTTGGTCTTGTCCTGACTTATAACAACAGTCTCCTTTTCTTTGTTTTGATCGATGGGGGATGTTTCTTTGTCTTGGGCATCTCTCTGAGCAATTTTCCTCTTTTGATTCAATGTAATAGGCACATTTTTGGTCCTCAAATTATACTTATTTTGCACATGGCTGAGAGCATTCTAATAGCCCCTTTGGTATTCCTTGGTTTGCACTGCCAATACATCATCATTTGAGAGGACAAGTTGATGATCACTTGGTGCAGCATAATCTTGAGATAATTGATCTTCCTCAGTTAGAAAAATACGTAGATGATCGTGTTGATCATGATCAAAGAAATGATTTGCTTCAATAATCTCTTCTTCTTATTCTTCTTCTGGGCCTTCAGTGTAATTTTTCTGAAATGAAGTTCTAATTTCCTAATGTCCCTGAGGATATTGATTCTTCTACTCTTTCTACTTATTTTTGAATCATGATTGCTGCTGAACTCTATAATTTGGATTCCTTTTTGAAAGCCTGTTAGTTTTCAATGGTCATTCTCTCCATCATTCTTTCCATGGTTTTTATAAGAGCATCGAGTTTACCATCAGAAGAAGAGGAGGAATCCTCCTTTATGGTAACTTTCTTCTCCAACTTCATTTTGGATTTCTTAATAAACAAATTATCTTCAACACTCACTCCATTTTTCTGCATGTCTTCTAAGGTGGCAGAGCTTCTCTCCCTAAGCTGATAAGCCATGTACGGGTCAAAGGCATCAGGATAGTGGAGGAATGCTAATCCAGGGGGAGGTTTCATGTCATTAGGGATAGAATTGTACACCTTATTGAATCTAGTGGTGAACTCCTGCACTATTTCTTTTGGATGTCTCTTCATGGAGTTGTATTGAGCCAAAATCTGTAGTGGATTCTTATTTTCTTCCTATCGGGCTAAAAACAAGTTTGTCAGCTGCCGAGAGTTGCTGATGGAAGTAGCCATAAAACCATGAAACCACTTGTTAACCTCTCCGGAAAAGCTTTGTGCTATGATTATCATTTTAGCATCCTCATCATCAACCTCTTTGAGATCGATGAAATCCACTAATTTGTCAACATGTTGTTGAGTTTTGATCTCTGAAGTTTCATAAATAAAATGGAAGCCTTTGGCCATATTTTTGAGGTAGGGCAACAAGTTGACTAGGTAATACTAGATGGGAAAACCTTGCCATGACTGCTAGAGGAGGTTGTACAGGCCCCACCATGTCCTGTCACATTTTATTTTGAAACTGCAGCTTTAGAACCTTTTAGGATATATTACATCATAATGGAGATATAAAATAACTTTAGAACCTTTATTGAATATTTTTCCCTATCACTACTCTTTCAAATGTTGATTTTGGTGGCGAACTGACTTATTTTCATGCTTTTGACCCTATAACCTAATGATGACACTACATGAATGAATGAGCTGAATGATGACGTTGATGACTATGACACCATTTCAACAAGCGATGACCAAATCATGCTTATGTCCATTGATCATAAAGGTGAAAGGAGTAGTGGTGACCTACCTAACCTAACCAATGACCAAATTTTTATTGAAAACCTATTTGAAACCATAACAATTTGTAGTAGAATCCTATCAAAAAAATTGTAAGAGAATATTTGACAACTAGTGACTAACAGGACTGACAGATACTAACAAATCCAATGCAACACATGCACTGGCCAATGACATCTACATGTTGTTTGCAATAGTCTCCTTGGTCTCACCATCGAGGTGCGATAACTTCTCTAGCTTTGTTGGCAATACCAAGCTACGAGGCGGTACTGGGAAGAATCTTTGAAGTGGTGGTACATGCCCAGGGCCCCTACGAACCCCATTGCACTCGTAGGTATGTCCCAATATGGGTCCATAATAATCGGATTCAGTATCAGTGTAATTCACCTCATATGTAACATGAACCCTACATATAAATGCTTGGAAAAATAAATGGCGACCTGGTCATGGTGGGAGAATTGGCCCTAAGCTCCAACGAATCCATCATAGAAAAAAAGGGGTTGCATCAACACTCCTAAATATTTCAGTGGAATCAGACCTCAATGTCTAGCAGGGCGATCCGGAGGGATGTCAAACAACTCCCCACGAACATCAATGTTCTTGGCGGCCTCTTTCACCACCTCCCAAGTATCTGTACCTCTAACCTCATGCCTCCTTATCGTCTTTATGGACTGTAGGAGGTGGCTCTATGGGCCTGACCTCCTATGTATCTCATTCAACATATTGATGCTATCCAGCATCAAAGAAAAACTATGACGAGTTGGTGAATTGGTAGCGATGTTGCATATCTCTTCTATGATCCATTTATGATGGGTCATAACATCCTCCAATGTGATATGAGCTTTAGCATCGTCCCACAGAGGGATTGATGTTGCACTTTGATCCTCATCTTCGACCCATTGATGGACTGCAAATCATAAACATAATTTAACATATATAATTAACAAACTAGAAGCATAATAACATATACATTAAATTCATACACATTAGTTGAAGACAAATTAAAATCTAAAGATGATTTCAAGTCATAAATATATAAACTTTAAAGAGGATTTAAAAATGCAGGAGTTGTACCTGAAATAGGCAAAGAAGGTCCACTAGAGGTAGCATGATCATCAATAGAGACATAAATATTGCCTTTGACACACTGAATGGCATAAGAGGCAAGATCTATGAGTGGATTGTGAACTCTTAGTGGGCTACGTGATTTGTTGCAAGCCCGACCATGTATAAAAAACCACCTTGCATTGTGATGGCTTGTAGCTGGGGTGCGTATATGGGATGCCTCAACATATTACATATAATACATATAAGCTTTAATACACGAAAAAATTGTTGACTAAAGTATTACATATAATACATATAAACTAATCCAAGAAAAAAATATTGCCTTAGAAAGAATGTGTTAGGTCCCTATACTACTAGTGTAACCCCTTATTGTTATTAGTGCAACCCCCTTATTGTATTATTATGCCCATATAGTCCCCATGTTGTTATTATTATGCCCCATAGAAGCCCACTACTCTTATTGTTGTGCCCCTACAATATTATTGTTATGTAGACTCTGATTGTATTGGGACCCTTTAGACTCCTATATATAGAAAGGAGGTCTTGTCATTTGTATCATCCAAGAAATTTTCATTTGTGTAATGTAAAGGAGGTTACCCCCTCGAAGAGGTTGATTTTTAAGTCATTGATGTATCTTTTCTATCTTTTTGTGAACTCATTTTATAACATTTGGTATGAGAGCTTTGGATTCTAGGGTTTCACTGCTCCAAACAGGTCATCATGGAATTTTCACTATAACATTTTCTCTAGAAAGTTTTAGAAGCTAAAACAAAACCCATTTGAGCTGAAATCGTTCAAAACCTCGGGTCTAAATTTCAGATCTTGTCTCACTATATTTTCAGATATATGATCTGAGGAAGTTAGGGTTTTTGCAAGCTCCAGAATTCCATCACAAATAGGTCATCGTAGAATTTTCACTATAATTATTTTTCTATGAAGGTTAAGAATTTGAAATTAAAACCCATTTGAGATGAAATAGTGATGAAGCTTGGTCCCAAATTTTAGATCTTGTTGCACTATTTTTTCGGATATATGATTCAAGTAAGTTAGGGTTTTTGCAGGCTCCTGAATTACATCCCAAACATGTGACCTTCGGAAAATCATCATCAATCTCTCTCTGAGCATCGGATTAAAATTTAGTAAGAAGTTACATAAAGACGACAAATAGTAGTTTTCTTTGTATCGATTTTAGGTCCGAAGGTCAAAACAGTGACACGTGGCAGGTCATACAAGTTCACTATACTAAAGAAGTTGATAATCAGGTCATCGTAGGAGATTTGGCATAACTGTTTATTAAAGGATCCAATATTGATCAAATTGGTGGGGTTAGAAAGATGACTCAAAGGGATAACACAGGCAAAAATTGCAGAACTTGAAGATTTGAAATTACAGAGTTAAAGTCGTTTAAATAACTAGCTCCTAAAAGCAAGAAAAATAATGACTCAAATCCAAAAAATAGAAACACCTAGTAAGCAAAATTGGATGGATGATTTGAAGAATGCGATCAAAGCTAAGATAAATAGTTTTATATGTGCCATGGAAGCTAATATCTATGATATGGAAGAATATTTAAAGAAAGGCATGGAAGATTTGAAGAAAGACATGGAAGGTTTGAAGGAAGGTGGAACAACGCTGCTACAAGAAAGGCCTCCTAATGATGAAAAGGTAGTAGAGGAAAATCGTGATGAGAAAAAAATAAATGTTAATCATGATTTCATAAAAGCTAACATTGGATTGAAGACCCACCATATTCCAAAGATCGATATGAGGAAATTTTATGGCAAGGATCCTGTAACATGGATACTACAGATGGAGCAATATTTTGATCTCCATAATGTGAAAAACACACAAAAGGTACGCATTGTAAGTTTATATTTGGAACCAAATCAATTTCTATGGTATCGATGGCTTTTCTCTCATAAACAATTTGTCACATGGGAAATTTTTACGGAAGAAATGATAACACATTATGAGGATACAAAAGCAACACCTTTTTTAGCCAATTGATAAATCTCAAACAAAAGGGTTCAATGATGAAGCACATTAAGGACTTCCAAAAATTGAATATAAGGGTAAAATATATTCCACCAGAGGAGCATATGATTGATGTTTTCAAAGGGACTTTAAATGATAACATCCAACATGAGGTTTTCCTTTGGGAACCTGATTCATTGGAGAAGGCATTCAAGTTGGCAAGAAAAATGGAAAGAGAAATTATGGCAACAAGGAATCCTACCACTCACAACTATAAATATGGAAGTTTTGTTTCTCTTAACCTTTCACCGCCTACAAGGTTGACGCCACAACAATTGGAAGAGAAAAGAGCAAAATGGATTTGTTACAATTGTGATAGAAAATACACTAAAGGTCATAAGTGTGTTGACAAGAAATTAATTTACATAGATGAGGAAGAGGAGCAAGAAATGGATCAAGAAAAGTCAAAAGAAGAGGATATAAACTAGGAACTAATCCCAGAGAAAGAAGAAATGAATCTAACCATATCTTGTAATGCATTGACTGGAATTACCACTCCTCAGTATCTCAAGATAGAAGGGAATATCAAGAAGAAAAAGGTAATAGTGTTGATTGATTCGGGTAGTACCCATAATTTTATTCATTGTAAGATAGCCAAGGAATTGAATTTCTTCCTATATCCAACACCAGAGTGTCAAGTAATGGTTGGAAATGGAGGAACCATAAATTTCTCTAGAAAGTGCCACAGTATCAAGCTATCCATGGGAGAATATGTCTTGAATAGACTAATGTTTTCCATTCCAATGGGTGGTGCAAATGTTGCACTAGGAGTCCAATGGCTAGAATCTTCGGGTATGATAAATTTTAATTTTCAAGAACTTTTCTTGAAGTTTCTTTGTGAATGAAAGGAAGTTGAATTAAGGGGTATCAAAGGGAAGCCATGAAAGATAATTAGCTCTAATAGCATGACAAATCTTCTAAAGAAAGAGCAACGGGGTGTAATTGCACAAATATGTTCAATAGAGGTTCCCACATCAAAATCATCTATTTCTCCACATCGGCAAAATGTTTTGGACAATCATTCCAAGCTATTTTAGTCTCTTAAAGGCCTCCCACCTATTTGTGATCATGATCATGTTATTCATTTGTTTCCAAGAAGTGTTCCTCCAAACATCAGGCCTTATAGATATCCATATGGCCAAAAGAGTAAAATTGAACGTTCTTTCTCTACTCTAGTGGTATTGGTATACAATAAGGACATATCATGGCACATTTGTCCGGATTATAGGGAGCTCAAAAAGCTTACTATTAAAGATAAATTTCCCATTCCTGTCATTGATGAATTATTGGATGAATTACATGAAGCAATTTACTTCACCAAGTTGGATCTTCGTTCACGATATCCTCAAATTAGAATGAAGACTGAAGACATTCCAAAAACAAGATTTAGAACTCATGAGGGTCATTATCAATTTTTGGTCATGCCTTTTGGCTTTACCAATGCACCTTCTACATTTCAAGGTTTGATGAATTCTATTTTCAAACCCCTTCCTTAGAAAATTTGTGTTAGTATTTTTTGATGATATACTAATCTACAACAAGTCTTGGAAGGATCATGTTCAACATGTTGATTGGGTGCTCAAACTATTGGAGGAGAAAGAATTATATGCAAAACGCACCAAATGTTTCCTTGGAGTACAAGAGGTGGAATATTTGGGTACTCAGTTAGCTCATAGCTCATCTTATCATCCTCAATCTTATGGGAAAACTGAGATAGTGAACAAATGTTTGGAAGGATATCTTCATTGCTTTGTATCTGATAAACAAACATAATGGGTCAAGTGGTTGCCTGTGGCTCAATGGTGGTATACCACTTCCTTCCATATTGTAGTAAAAATGACCCGCCAAAAAGTTTCCTTTATAGTTATTATATTTTTTAATAAAAAAAATTTCTATGTGGTTTTTTTATTGGGTGTTCTCTTCTTTTTCTTTTGGTACTTCAAATTTTTAAATCTTGGGAGCCTTCCCCCAAGATTCGGATCAGAAGAGTCTAACAACAACATGCTTTGTAAAGAAAACAAAAACAAGAAGCAATATCAAAAGCCAATGAATGAATTGAATAGGTTCGGAAGATCTCAAAGGAGATTCTTTTCTCTTGGGAAAAACATCACATGTTTTTCTTGCCATGAATATGGACATGTGGCAGCAAATTGTAAGTACAAGAAGATCGAGAATATTCAACAAAACATACAACAAACAAGACGGTACTATCGAGCAAGAAAATGAAGGAGAAGACTGGAAATCAGGTACATAAACTTTTTCTATGGCTATTGTTATATGTGTCATGGAAATCAAGTACCCTAAAGAACTCTAGGCAGATGATGGAAGCTAATCAAAGCAGGCCGAACATTGAATAAAAAAGAAATGCAAAAAGTAAAAGGAAGTCCACTAAGGTATGGAAGAGGAAGAATAAAGAACAACTAGTGACCTAGCTTGGTCTAAGGGGGCGTTGCTCATGGAAGAAATGAAAAACTTGTTCTAACTTAGAGCAACACTATTTCAGGAGGAGAGCACATTCAAAAATGCATTGGAGAAATAACAAATATGAGGAGACTAAAATTATGAAGTATGACAAAGGAATTTTCTATATAAATGTTTTTGACAGGATATTAGATAATGCCTGAAGTATGCAGTTAAAGATCTTGAGGATCTAGGAATGGACATTTGGAGGTATTGATCCTAAATCCATATATCAATAATGAAAGAAAATGAAAGAGTGCTTATTAATTTTTCTAAAAGAAACCACTGATTAAAGGAAGCCCAAACAGTTCTCCATTTGGAGAAACTATGAAAGACAAGTTATTTTGTATAGAGAAATAATACAAAAAATTATGTATAGACAAATTATGCAGAGAAAATACATACAATGGAAACAAAGATTATGATTTTACAGTAAGACTTTACGAAAAAATTAAACAAATCAACAAAAATAAATAAATATTTGAGGGTTGTAAGTTCGTTATCCATGGTTTTGCATAAATGGCGTAGGGTTTGAATCACATAAAAGTTCTAACGGAAATGATACAACATAAAAGGAGTCTCTATGTCAAGTAATGACAAGAAGAGTTGTGTAATTTCTGTGCATCAATCCTATTATGGGATTGATGAATGGTTGAAAGTTGGTCCATCAGATTGTTTGCAAATCTCTCATTGGCTTTGTAGAAAATGTGAGGCTTTTGGTAAAGCTAATGAACATATTTATTCTGCAATTTGTTGTGAAAGTGGTGGTGCACTCAAGCCAACAATAAATCCTACAAAATGGGAACATATATTTTGGGCATTCTATATAAATGAAGTGTTCTTTTTAGACACTGATTCTATGGAGCCAATTGATGGTGTTTCTGCTTTTGGAGTGCGAACTTGGAGACAATGAATCATAATGAGTGTTTTCTCACTGTGATCTCTTATACTACAATTATCAAGACTTTGGTGAAGAACAATAGGTTGAACGAAGATCGATTTTTTATATATGAAGAAATGGCATGAAGCCTGCAACAAGAACATAAAAATATTTCAGTTATGATTTAAAAAAAAGAAAAGAAAAAGAAGAGGGTGCTGGTAGTTATCAAGAAGCAAACATTTTTCATCGACTACAAGGAGAAATAAATCCAAGTCTCCAAGTTTGATAGCTGAGAAAAGGAGACCATGATCTCAAGAGACTTTCAAAACCAAGATCTATGACTCTGTTTAATACACAGAGACCATAAAAAGATTACAGAAACCAACATTACATATCATGTGTTATTTGAATAATGCATTAAAATGTATCCAAAGGATGAGCATGTTAGATAGATGGCAATGAACAGGAAAATTTATTTTCACATGCATTTAATATTATGCACGACATGACATTAATTCATTTTCACATGCATTTATATTGTGCCAATGTTAATACTTTTGCCAATGTGCATATTCGACTACAACACTGGTTATTAGCATATATTGGTTTATTACATACAGTGTATTAATTGTGATAACACCACCCAATTTGACATAGCTGGCCAATACAATGGAAATTCCTCCAAGAGACAAACCCAACATTAATTTGCAGCAAAAGTTGTTGAGATAGAACATTACATGTGAATTAATACAAGTCCAGAACATACGTTATCAACTTGAAATGTTAGATATTTGTATGCCAACATACGATGATGTGAATGTTTTTCTGCCAACAAATCAAAGGACAATTACAAAGAATGCAAAGGTCTATGATTTAGAGGATGTTTAATTGTTTAACACCCATGTGACCAAGTCGATAGAGAAACGCTCAGTGATATGATGAGAATGCAGTAAAGAAGAATGATAATGATTTTGACAAATATCAGGATAGAGGATTCTATGAGGACTGAAAATAACTGATAATACCAAAGAATAATGCATTGAGTACACCTGAAAACATTAGAAGCTCTTTCCTATAGATTTCTACTTCTTCAACATTTGGCAATAGATGTTTTCATATTTATTTTTTTGAGTCAAAAAATATGTATTTTGATAACATCTCATCGCAAGGGCCGAGCAATAAATATCGCACTACAATATCTCACAAAAGGGGTGTTAAATAAGTGCAATCCAACCACCTATGACTATGGAACATTGCTCTTCACTCCTTCAATTATGTTGTTAGATTGCAAGGTAGAATGTGTAGTCCATCCCGGGTTTGGATTTCATCATCAATATGAGGTTATTTCTCCTTGTAATTCTATGAGTATTATACTGGTATATATGTAGATCACATGGCTGTGATTTCCTTGGTATTTTTGTTGTTATTATGTTGGTTGTGTATATGTTTTATGAAAGTGGATATGTATGGTTTTCATCATGTTTTTACTTGTAAATTAATGAACAATGTATCTAAAACCTAATAGACGATAATGCAACAAATAATATAAGAGAAAAATGCTTCATAGCTATTTAAATGAATGAACAATGTATCTAAAACCTAATAGATGATAATGCAACAAATAATATAAGAGAAAAATGCTTCATAACGATTCTCAGATAAGTATGAGACTCCTATGATTAAATCTATTGTTTGCACTTGTATATTACATATTTGTGACATGTTTGATGAAATTCTTTGTTTATTTTTGATAGCATCAGATGTTCTCTAGCCTTGAAATTTGGAGGAGAGGCTAAGGCACATGAGATCTCCATGACCCATAAATTGTTTTGAGAAATTTCACCTGGATGAGAAGTTATTAAAATAATTAATATTTTTAATGGGTTCCTAAGTCTAAACTTAGGAAAATAAAAAATTTTAGGGGTATTAATAAAGATAATGGTGATAAGCTTCTAAGAAATGAGGATTAAGTCTGTTTTAATCATAGCCATTGATTAGAGACTTAATCTCGGCCGTTGATTCATCAACAAGAAAATTATAAGAGAACACTCGAGGATCATTAGGAGACACACTGCAGATACTCAATATCTCAAGGAAAATCGATTCTCAAGAGAGGAGATCAATTTCAGAGGGAGAGTTACAAGGTGGAGGAAGAGGTGGGCATCAACAGTAGGCTGTGACTGAGGAGGAGGTGACCCAGGGACAATGGGATACATCGCAGAGAGAGACATGATCCCGAGGAGAGATGCAGCCCTCATGCGGGCTGACGTAAAGGGACGCAGAGTCACACTGAGACACACTGAGCGACATAGACTAACGCAGAGGTGATGCATGAGTGGGAGAAGGTTCTCCAAAGTGTCAGAAAGTTTCAAACGGAAAGTCTCAGGTGTTTGCTTTCAGTTTCTGTGTAAAATCATTCCTTGTAAAAGCAATTGCTGCTAAAGATTAATAAAGCCCTCATCTACTGAACCAATTTTCCCACATTAGGTTTTTTTGGGGACAATTGTCCAAAAACAACTATGTTGATGTGATTGGTTCTTGTTGTTGGCATTATGATACATATGTTGTACTTGATGGCAACCCACTCATCTCAGATGATAAATTATAGTGCAGCAAAGTTCATGCACGTTCATGAAGATAAAAGTTTATTTCATGTAGAGAAAAGTTCACGCACTTTTATGCGGAGAAAAGTTTATTTCAT
>APFE030202154.1:24941-40873 GCA_000404065.3 Pinus taeda
AGGGCAGAAATTTCAGCATGTACTCAGGGGGAGCACAACCCTTTTCCCTTGATGACAAAGGGGGAGAATGACTTTGAGGATCTTGGGGTTGCCATCAAGTCCAAAGGGGGAGATTGTTGGTATTATGGCACAGGTGTTGTCCTTGATGGAAACTCTCTTTGATAACAAATCTCAGCTCAGGCTTTCAGAATGAAGGAAAAGACATATACGCAGGTTCATCTAGACGAAGGCGCGTATACATGTGGGTTAGATGTTACAAAAGTGTGTATATGTTGGAGAACTTACCTTTGGTCCATGGTAGTTAGTCCTTGGTATTTGAACCTATGGTTTTGGACCATGGTACCTCGTCAGAAGTGTTGATCCCAAGTATTGGGTTCGTGGTATTGGTTATTATGGTTTTGGACCATGGTATTGTGGAAGGCCTAAGACTATAAAAGAGGAAGGAGATCATGTGGCAAAGAATCATTGGAATTTTTATTGAATATCTGATAAAGTGCTAGATCTAGAATACTGGTAATTGGGTTATGGTGCAGATCTGGATCTGAATGAAGGAGGAACCTTAGCGCAAAGAGAAGGATAAGTTCTATTGATGGGTCTTAATCTTTAAGCTTGAATGATAGTATTTTTTGTTCTGGGTTTAGATTTGGTGTGTGGTTACAATTACTGTGATTTGGATACAGCTGTCAGAGAAGTGTCTACTTGATTCAGTGCTAATTGGTGAAAAGAAGATTGTTTGATAAATTCTTGACGATTGATTGATGTTCATGGATCCAGTCTGAAAATTTATGAAACGTGGTCCCTGGAAGAAAGAGAAGGTTGTAGCCTTCTGTAGGCCAGCACCTACGTACTAGCATCTTGGCTAGTGCAAAAGCTAAGGGGGTTGTAGCTCCCTTCCAGGAGAGTCTGGAAAATGAGAGAGGGTTGTAGCTCTCTATGGGTTGCAGCCTGCGTACTGGTAAAGGACTGCACTAGTACAATTGTAAAAATAAGTTTCTAATTGAAAGAAGATAGAGACATATTGCAGCAGGTGGTTTTCACCCACATTGGGTTTCCACCTTATATCATGGTGTTCATGTGTGTGGCTTATGTGTGATGATCTGTTCTATTTTACTACACTTGTTCTTAATATGGTTGATAATGTTCTAATGCACTCATTAAGGATCAACTAACTGAATCATAAGAAGTTGTGGAAGTAGCATATATGAATCTGAATATGGAAATGAAAAAGTTTTATTGATGTGATAATACTGATTCACCCCCCCTCTCAGTATTATTTCCAACACTTGTGCATGTATTTTTCTCTGGGTAATTGTGTGATAATTGCAGTAGAATTTATTTTAATATTTTCTGAAGGGATTTCATAAATAACTTATTGTGAATAATAAGTAGGTGAAATAAATGAGTTGCTGTAGTAGAATTTCAGTTTAGAAATTTTCACATGCTTGTCATGGCTAGTAGGGGTCTGGTTAAGTGTTTTTTCAAGTATTTTCATCTGCATCATTGTTTCCTTGTTATCTTTTTGTTCTGAAGGTGTCATTCTATTTTGGATAGTGACCTGGGCTTTGGGCCTAAAAAAGTGGCTCAAATCCTGGGGATGCTGGCACAACATTGAGAAAAATATTCCTTGGATGTTGGCATGCCTTGTCATGAGAGCATCCAAAGCCTCTTGGATGCTATCAAGTCCATATCATGGGAGCATCCGAGGGTCAAGTGGTCAAAATAATTAGTGGGACCTATGGGCTGGTTACCATAAAGGTTGGGATGGTTATCAGGAGTCTTTTTTATGATATGGAAGGTCTATATGATGTGTTTCCATCGATTTCATTTCCTTAAGGTCACATAGGAGGTCGAAACCAATCATAGTAGCCTCTCATCACATCTTTACCCAGTTGGTCGGTTACTTGGGTAGATGTGGGATGAGGGTGTTACATGGTTTTACATAATGACTCTCCTCCACATTAGTGAACATATGAGGTGGAGGTGGAGGTGGAGGATAATCCATGGAAACATGCTCTAGTCGAGGATGGCCTGACTGCTCAACTTCCCCCATGGATGACCCCATAAGCTCATCCATGTAGTTGGGTTGTGTCTACATATTATAATGAACTTATTAATATAAATGCAATCTAATGCGAACCAAAAATTAATATAAATAATCATGCATGATTTGATAATAAGATTCAAAGGTTTCATATAATATGTACCTGGTTTGTGTCATGTAGGTCATGCACCCTCCAAGTCTCATGAATGACATCACGCTATATACATGTATATGTAAAAATCTAGTCAAAGTATAAACTCACGAGAAATGGATAATCATATAAGGGCATTGGTGGGTCACAAGGAAATGGTGGTGGTATCCTAATCTCTCCATCCTGTTATCCTCCACAATGTCCCAAGGCTGAGAAAGGAGATTGATGGAGGTAACCTCAAACTACTTAGGGTTTAGCAGCTAGCCTTGCTAAACCAGAGAGCGCTCTCTCTATGACCTCACAACCAATGATGACTAGAGTAGGAAAAGAATTAGGCTAGTTATTACATCACTAGGGTTTTGCAAATTTAGGGTTTGCTGGATCAGAGGTACAAATCAAGGAACTAGGTCAAGTCTTCAAAGGTTCAGTTGCATGAGATATAAAGGATTTAGGTAGGCATGCTATTGTGATAAATTAGGAGTTGGTTGATGTAGTTTAGGGTTGAATAGGTAAGAAAATCAATATGAGCATGTGAACCATGAATTCATCTATCAGAAGACTGAGCACATAAAATGAGTTTCCTAACAAAACAAAGCTTAATTACAAGAATTTTGTTTAATACCTCTTAGGAAAATCATTGAAAAGCTTAGATATGGAAAGGAAACTAATTTATCATTCATATAAATGTTTAACAAGAGAAAAAAATTACCACAAAATCACACCACAAGAATTCCTGAATAATAGCTACAACTTGGCCTTTGATTTCCTATAAAAATATGATGAAGTACAAGCTACAAGATTTCCACTCTCTGATGTCCAACCTTCAGTCTGATTGAAAACTAGATACTTTTAGACCAAAAAAAAAACTTCCCCATTCTCAGGGTTCGAATCCCTCAATATAGGAACAACTTACATGAATTTCTCAACCAAAACCTAATGACCAGGGAGGTTGGAACAAATCCTCCATTTAGGCTTTGACTGAACTGTTTCTCATAAATGAGGCCTAAAATTACATAAAATTCACTCTTACAAGCTCATTTACCTTCTATTACATCAATTCAACTCACAACATGAGGAATTACATCATAAAATCCAATTTTGACAGAAGAAAACTCAAAATTTGGACAAACAGGCAAAAGCGCAGCACCACCTGCAAAAGCATAATGCCATCAGGCGTAAGCGCAACGCCAACTTTAAGGAGGCTTTTGAAGCCCTTCCATTGGTCCAAATCTAGATCTGAATATGCTAATGGAAATCTTAGGATGTCTAGTTGTCATTAGACACTTCAAGTAATCAAAATGGACACTCCAAGACAAGGAAAAACACATTCTCCCATAACTACTCAAAAAGCGCAACGCTTAGTCCAGTAAGGTGGAAAAAAGTGTTTTTTTGACCTTTTTTTGGGTATTTTCTTCAAATTTGTTTGCTTACAAGGCACAAAAGGTTGATATCTGGCATGTATAATTCATTATCTATCCATCCATATAAACTTTTTAGCATTTGAAGGTCTGAGGAAAAAGCACAGCACAACGTTTGGCTGAACTATTCTTCCTGTTTAAGCCAAAAGTCACAAAAACTCAAAATTGTTCAAAATTTCTTCAAAATTTCTTCAAATTTGGTCCATGAAGCTCTGAAATGAAATTTCAAGCAAGGAGGGAGGCCTTAGCTAGAAAGTCAAGTTTAACTTTCTCTTTTGATGGTGTAGTTGCCCCACCATGTCCTTTCACATTTTACTTTGAAACTGCAGCTTTAGAACCTTTTAGGATATATTACATCTTAATGGAGATATAAAATAACTTTAGAACCTTTATTGAAGATTTTTCCCTATCACTACTCCTTCAAATGATGATTTTGGTCGTGAAATGACTTATTTTCATGCTTTTGACCCTATTACCTAATGATGACACTACATGAATGAATGAGCTTAATGATGACATTGATGACTATGACACCATTTCAACAAGGGATGACCTGAACATGATGATGTCCATTGATAATAAAGTTGAAAGGAGTATTGATGACTTATTGGACCTAACCAGTGACCAAATTTTTGTTGAAAACCTATTTGAAACCATAAAAAATTGCAGTAGAACCCTATCAAAAACTTTGTAAGAGAAAATTTGATCACTAGTGACTGACAGGACTAATAGACACTAACACATCTAATGCAACACACTCACTGGCTAATGACATTGACATGTTGTTTGCAATAGTCTCCTTGGTCTCACCACCGAGGTGTGCTAACTTCACTAGCTCTATTGGAAATACCAAGCTATGAGGTGGTAGTGGCAAGAATCTTGGAGGTCATGATACATGCCCAAGGTCCCTACAAACCCCATTGCACTCATAGGTATGTTCCAATATGGGTCCATAGTAATGAGATTCAGTGTCAGTGTAATTGACCTCATATGTAACACGAACCCTACATATAAATGCTTGGAAAAATAAATGGTGACCTGGTCATGTGGGAGAATTTGCCCTAAGCTCCAATGAATCTATCATAAACAAAAGGGGTTGCATCAACACTCCTAAATATTTCAGTGGAATCAAACCTCAATGTCTATCAGGGCGATCCGGAGGGATGTCAAACATCTCCCCACGAACATGAATGTTCTTGGCGGACTCTTTCACCACCTCCCAAGTATTTTTACCTCAAACCTCATGCCTCCTAATCCTCTTTATGGACTGTAGGAGGTGGCTTTGTGGACTCGACCTGCTATGTGTCTCGTTCAACATATTGATGCTATCCAACATCAAAGACAAACTATGATGAGTCAGTGAATTGGCAGCGATGTTACGTATCTCTTCTATGATCCATTTATGATGGGCCATAACATCCTCCAATGTGATATGAGCTTTAGCATCGTCCCACAAAGGGATCGATGTTGCACTTTGATCCTCATCTTTGACCCATTGATGGCCTACAAATCATAAACATATTTTAACATATATAATTAACAAAATAGAAGCATAATAACATATAAATTAAATTCATACACATCAGCCGAAGACAAATTAAAAATTAAAGACGATTTCAAGTCATAAACACATAAACTTTAAAAAGGATTTAAAAATGCAGGAGGTGTACTTGAAATAGGCGATGAAGGTCCACTAGAGGTAGCATGATCATCCAAAGAGACAGAAATATTGCCTTTGACACACTGACTGGCATAAGAGGCAAGATCTATGAGTGGAACATGAACTCTTAATGGGCTACATGATCTGTCACAAGCCCAACTACATATAACAAACCACCTTGCACTGTGATGGCCTGTAGTTGGGGTGCATATATGGGATGCCTCAACACATTACATATAATACATATAAGCTTTAATACATGAAAAAATGTTGACTAAAGTATTACATATAATACATATAAACTAATCTAAGAAAAAAATATTGACTTAAAAAGAATGTGTTAGGTCCCTATACTACTAGTGTAACCCTTTATTGTTATTATTATTATGCCCCATAGAAGCCCACTACTCTTATTGTTGTGCCCCTACAATATTATTGTTATGTAGACTCTAATTGTATTGGGACCCCTTAGACTCATATATATAGAAAGGATATCTTGTCATTTGTATCATCCAAGAAATTTTCATTTGTGTAATGTAAAGGAGGTTGCCCCCTCGAAGAGGCTGATTTTTAAGTCATTGATCTATCTTTTCTATCTTTTTGTGAACTGGTTTCATAACATTTGGTATGAGAGCTTTGGATTCTAGGGTTTTGCTGCTCCAAACAGGTCATCATGGAATTTTCACTATAGCATTTTCTTTAGAAAGTTTTAGAAGCTAAAACAAAACCCATTTGAGCCGAAATCATTCAAAACCTCAGGTCTGAATTTTAAATCTTGCCTCACTATATTTTTAGATATATGATCTGAGGAAGTTAGGGTTTTTGCAAGCTCCAGAATTCCATCACAAATAGGTCATCGTAGAATTTTCGCTATAATTATTTTTCTATGAAGGTTAAGAATCTAAAATTAAAACCCATTTGAGACGAAATAGTGATGAAGCTTGGTCCCAAATTTTAGATCTTGTTGCACTATGTTTTTAGATATATGATCCAAGTAAGTTAGGGTTTTTGCAGGCTCCTGAATTACATCCCAAACATGTGACCTTGGGAAAATCATCATAAATCTCTCTCTGAGCATCAAATTAAAATTTAGTAAGAAGTTACATAAGGAGGATAGGCTGTAGTTTTCTTTGTATCGATTTTAGGTCTGAAGGTCGAAACAGTGACACGTGGCAGGTCATACAAGTTCACTATACTAAACGAGTTGATAATCAGGTCATCATAGGAGATTTGGCATAACTGTTTACTAAAGAATCCAATATTGATCAAATTGGTGGGGTTAGAAAGATGACTCAGAGGGATACCATAGGCAAAAATTGCAGAACTTGAAGATTTGAAGTTACAGAGATAAAGTCGTTTACATATCTAGCTCCTAAAAGCAAGAAAAATAATGACTCGAATCTAGAAAATAGAAACACCTAGTAAGCAAAATTGGATGGATGATTTGAAGAATGTGATCAAAGCTAAGATAAATAGTTTTATATGTGCCATGGAAGCTAATATCAATGGTATGGAAGAATATTTAAAGAAAGGCATGGAAGATTTGAAGAAACACATGGAATGTTTAAAGGAAGGTGGGACAAAGCTGCTACAAGAAAGGCCTCGTAATGATGAAAAGGTAGTAGAGGAAAATCATGATGAGAAAAAAATAAATGTTAATCATGATTTCGTAAAATCTAACATTGGATTGAAGACCCACCATATTCCAAAGATCGATGTGAGGAAGTTTTATGGCAAGGATCCAGTAACATGGATACTACAGATGGAACAATATTTCGATCTCCATAATCTGAAACACACAAAAGGTACGCATTGTAAGATTATATTTGGAACCAAATCAATTTCTATGGTATCGATGGCTTTGTTATCGTAAACAATTTGTCACTTGGGAAATTTTTACGGAAGAAATGATAGCACATTATGAGGATAAAGAAAGCAACACATTTTTTATCCAATTGATAAATCTCAAACAAATGGGTTCAATGATGGAGCACATTAAGGACTTCCAAAAATTGAATTTAAGGGTAAAATATATTCACCAGAGGAGCATATGATTGATGTGTTCAAAGGGACTTTAAATGATAACATCCAACATGAGGTTTGCCTTTGGGAACCTGATCCATTCGATAAGGCATTCAGGTTGGCGGGAAAAATGGAAAGAAAAATTATTGCAACATGGAATCCTACGACTCACAACTATAAAGATGGAAGTTTTGTTTCTCCTAAACTTTCACCACCTACAAGGTTGACACCACAACAATTGGAAGAAAAAAGAGAAAAAGGGATTTGTTACAATTGTGATAGAAAATACACTAAAGGCCATAAGTGTGCTGACAAGAAATTAATTTACGTAGATGAGGAAGAGAAGCAAGAAATGGATAAGAAAAGTCAAAAGAAGAGGATATAAACCAGGAACCAATCCCAAAGAAAGAAGAAATGAATCTAACCATATCTTGTAATGCATTGACTGGAATTACCACTCCTCAATCTCTCAAGATAGAAGGGATTATCAAGAAGAAAAAAGTAATAGTGTTGATTGATACGGGTAGTACCCATAATTTTGTTCATTGTAAGATAGCCAAGGAATTGAATTTCTTCCTATATCCAACACCAGAGTGTCAAGTAATGGTTGTAAATGGAGGAACCATAAATTTCTCTGGAAAGTGCCATAATATCAAGCTATCCATGGGAGAATATGTCTTGAATAGTCCAATGCTTTCCATTCCAATGGGTGGTGCCAATGTTGTTCTAGGAGTCCAATGGCTACAATCTTCGGGTACGATAACTTTTAATTTTCAAGAACTTTTCTTGAAGTTTTTTGGGAATGAAAGGAAGTTGAATTAAGGGGTATCAAAGGGAAACCATGAAAGATAATCAGCTCTAACAGCATGACAAAGCTTCTAAAGAAAGAACAATGGGGTGTAATTGCGCAATTATGTTCAATAGAGGTTCCCACATCAAAATCATCTATTTCTCCACATCTCCAAAATGTTTTTGACAATCATTCCAAGTTATTTGTGATCATGATCATGCTATTCATTTGATTCCAGGAAGTGTTCCTCCAAACATCATGCCTTATAGATATCCATATGGCCAAAAGAGTAAAATTGAACGTATGGTTGCAGAAATGCTAGAGGTTGGTATAATTCAACCTTGTCAAAGTTCTTTCTCTACTCCAATGGTATTGGTACACAATAAGGATAGATCATGGCACATTTTTCCGGATTATAGGGAGCTCAACAAGCTTACTATTAAAGATAAATTTCTCATTCCTATCATTGATGAATTATTGGATGAATTACATGGAGCAATTTACTTCACCAAGTTGGATCTTCATTCACGATATCCTCAAATTAGAATGAAGACTGAAGACATTCCAAAAACAACATTTAGAACTCATGAGGGTCATTATGAATTTTTGGTCATGCCTTTTGGCCTTACCAATGCACCTTTCACATTTCAAGGTTTGATGAATTCCATTTTCAAACCCTTCCTTAGAAAATTTGTGTTAGTATTTTTTGATGATATACTAATCTACAACAAGTCTTGGAAGGATCATGTTGAACATGTTGACAGGGTGCTCAAACTATTGGAGGAGAAACAATTATATGCAAAAAGCACCAAATTTTTCTTTGGAGTACAAGAGGTGGAATATTTGGGTACTCAGTTAGCTCATAGCTAATCTTATCATCCTCAATCTTATGGGAAAACTGAGATAGTGAACAAACGTTTGGAAGGATATCTTCATTGCTTTGTATATGATAAACAGACATAATGGGTCAAGTGGTTGCCTCTAGCTTGATGGTGGTATAACACTTCCTTAAATACTATAGTAAAAATGACCCCATTTATGGCACTTTATGGATATCATCCACTGTCCATCACATCATCTTTAAAAGAAAATTCTAAGGTTCAAGCAGTGGAAGATCACATCGAGCATCAACAACAAGTTCTCAAATTGTTAAAGGATAACCACACTTTGATGCGGAATAGAATGAAACAATAGGCAAATCAACATCGCAGCGAAAGAAGTTTTGATGTAGGTGACTAGGTATTTCTACGACTACAACCATACAAATAAATGTCCCTCAAGAAAGCTAAGAAGGATAATAAATTATCAGCAAAGTATTATGGTACGTACCAGGTGTTACAAAAGATTGGTACTATGGCATACAAATTGGAGCTTCTTGCATCTTCCCGAGTGCACCCAAATTTCCATGTTTCATGCTTAAAGAAGGTTATGGGTGAGAAGATCCCAGTTCAAACAATATTTCCAGAACTTGACGAGGAAGGAAAGATCATATTAGAACCATAAGCAGTCACAAAAAAAAGAAATCGATAGCTAAGGAATCAATCAATTTTAGAGTATCTCATCAAGTGGAAGAACTTACACGCTGAAGATTCCACATGGGAGGATGAGAATTTTATACAAAAGCATCCAAAATTACTCAAGCGTTGAGGACAACACTTTTTGAATGAGAGGGGCATGTTAGGTCCCTATACTACTATTGTAACCCCTTATTGTTATTAGTGCAACACCCTTATTGTGTTATTGTGCCCATATAGTCCCCATGTTGTTATTATTATGCCCCATAGAAGCCCACTACTGTTATTGTTGTGCCCCTACAATATTATTGTTATGTAGGCTCTGACTGTATTGGGACCCCTTAAACTCCTATATATAGAAATGAGGTATTGTCATGTGTATCATCCAAGAATTGTTCATTTGTGTAATGTAAAGGAGGTTGGCCCCTTGAAGATGCTGATTTTTAAGTCGTTGATCTACCTTTTCTATCTTTTGTGAGCTAGTTTCATAACAGAATGTTGACAGAAAAACCATTTATAAACTAGAGCAGAATAATCTAGTCTGAAGTCCTAAACTTTAGCATCCATCTTTTGATAATTTATCGGCCAAAGAATTGAGTTCCATGTAAACACAATTGAAGGATGTGATCAAATCTACCTTCACACTTTTTCTCGTTTCTAAATAATGTGTTTTATTCATAGCGCATAAACATGTAAATATATATGTAAAAAATTGAAATAAACCTATTTACAAAACTAATAAAATTTCATGTTAACCAAGTACTCCAATAGACTTTAAGTTCTTAATATTTGGCTTTGACACATGACAGGTACTAGGTGCAAACACATGAAGACAATGTTTCTTGTACAGCACACTACATAATGAAACAATATGGTACAAATTAGAAAAGAGTCTAAATACTTTTATTCACTAGACCAAATGCATTTTTCATGATGAATTTAGTGTGTCTAAAAATGATGCATTGTTGAAACACACACACGCGCGCACACACACACACATATATATATTATGTCAAATAACTTTATGTTATGATAAATAGTTATATATGTATGATTGTTAAATTGTATATCTAGTTATATAATTATATTATTAACTATCTAGTTAATATTATGTTTTGTTTTGTTTTAGATATAGATTATGTTAAATAACAAGTTATATTATGTTAAATAGCTATAAAATTGTTATAAACTAGAGAGATGGCTATGTGATTTTAAATATTTATAATAGTTTAAATATAATAGTTATATTTATAATTATATATTATATAGTTATGAACTATCTATCATATATATATATATATATATATATATATATTATATATATATAACTTTATATGTTATGTTAAATAATTATATAGCTGTGTTATTGTGTCAAGAGGGATCTAGTATAGGGGAGATATGTAGATGTACGATTTTTAAAAATTTATATGTAGGCTCAATTAAATAATAATAAAAGGTTAAAAGTAATATCGAGCCCAATATGGAGATATGTTGTAGTGTCCTTAAAAAGTTAAAAGTAATAAAATTGATTTTTTATAAGTTAAGATCGATTTTATTTACAATATAATAATATTTTTAACCATGGCCGCTGACTTTACCAGAGATATTATGAACTTGTAAATAGGCTTTATTACAATACAATGGGCCAATATTGTGGCTTCAATACAACATGCCCAAAAACCATCTCTCATTTTACAATCAAAATATTTTAATTAAATATTTAATTTATAACATTTTTTTTAATTAAAATCTAAAAGAAAAATATATATTACTTTTAGCTAATCTAAACCCCTTATCCCCAAACATTATCACATTAAAATATATAAGATATATATAGTAGCCATTAATTAAGATCCAATTTACCATATAAGTTAAAATAATAATTTTGTAGCTATATTTAAAATTCATTAATGAGCACATAAAAGCTTAATACTTACAATATAACGAGATTTTTAACCATGGAAATTCACCCCCACTTTATCATAGATATTATTAAGTTGTGAATGAGTTTTGCTACAATATCATGGCTTATCAATATTACATGCCCGAAAATCATATCTCATTTCATAATTAACTTAAAAAAAATATGTTAATTAAAATCTTTTGACACAATAAAATTACATAAAAATAGAAATTAAATTATTAATTATTAATAATTAAACTAGCTTAGATCTATCTTAACTCTGATCTATCGAGCTCCTAGAACTAGAGTTGAGATGGATCTAAACTGGTAATACATTCTTTAATAACCAAAAACCATTACAATTGGAATATTACTACCAAGGCCTAGTCAAGAGGGCTTTATGTTAGCAAGTAATATTTTAATTGGAATATTACTACTGACACCTAGTCAAGAGGGCTTTATGTTAGCAAGTAATATTTCAATTGGAATATTATTATTGACACCTAGTCAAGAGGGCTTTATGTTAGCAAGTAACATGGATAGTTATAAAATGGTAGACACAAGAGGGATTTATGTTAACAAGTAATGTGGATAATTGTAAAAAGTGTCATCTACATGGGCCACAATTTCATATTTTTTTTTCAAAAAAATGGTTGGATCTATCAAACTCCAAGAGAGATCAAATCTCTGGACGTGCAAACTTCTTTTTTGAGTGAAAAATTTGTGAAAATGTTTGCACATCGAGAGATTTCATCACTCTCGGTAGTTTATAGAACCAGAGTTACAGATGAATCTAAGCTTGTAATACACTCTTCAATAACCCAAAACAAATTGGAAAAAAAAAACAATCTAAGATCCACATGCACAACTTTTCGCTATGAGTACCCTTAACCATTACAATTAAAATATTTTAATTGGAATATGACCACGACACTTAATCAAGAGGGCTTTATGTTAACAAGTAACATGGATAGTTGTAAAAAAGTAGACAGAACAGGGCTTTATGTTAAGGATAGTTGTAAAAGGCATTGTCTATCCACACTACAATTTCGCTGAGAAAGCTATTTTTAGTAGGAATCCAATGATTTCTTTTTCTTTTTCAAAATGTTTAATTATAAGACTGTTTAAATCATTTTTTTTAATAATGGAAATGGATCCAACGCCAACAAAAACTTTTGGGCACCCAAATTCCTAAAACTTAACAACTATAACTTAAATTTCCCAAAAATTTTACTAAATTTAAGTCAAATCTTTTACGGATATTTTCTGGTTTTGTAAAAGGCCATTACGCAAAGTGTTCCATTAAACCCACCAAGTTAATATGCACCACCAGATATGACACGAAGTTAATGTTCACCACCAGATATGACACGAAGTTAATGTTCACCACGAGATATAACACGTTGACACCCATAGGAGTTGAGTCTAGGACGACATGTAAGTTATGACACCCTTCCTTTCGAAATTCGAGCTGCCAGAATCCAACTACCGGTTTCGAGAGATTGGGGAAGGGTTTGAATCCCCATGTAACAAATCTCTTCACAATCACAAATCGCTTGATGATCCCCTCTCGGGACACCTCTTTCATACCTATATATATAGACCGAGAGATAACCAATTCAATTGAAGAGTCCTTCTGATTGTGCAAGATTGGGTTGTGTGCATTTCGTTTCTTCGTTTTTCAGCTCCGTGGGTTTCAGTTTCTATCATTGCTCATTTTGTTTTTGGAAATTAGAACAGTTGATCAAGTAACAATGGCAGGTCCGAGTTCTGTGACCCCGATCTTGAAGGACGAGCTAGACATAGTGATACCCACGATCCGGAACTTGGATTTCCTGGAAATGTGGAGGCCATTCTTTGAGCCCTATCACCTCATCATTATGCAGGATGGCGAACCATCGAAGACCATCACAGTGCCCAAGGGTTTCGACTATGAACTCTACAACAGAAACGATATCAACAGGATCCTCGGACCCAAGGCCTCCTGCATCTCCTTCAAGGACAGTGCTTGTCGTTGTTTCGGCTACATGGTCTCCAAGAAAAAATACATCTTTACAATTGATGATGACTGCTTTGTTGCCAAGGATCCCTCCGACAACGACATCAATGCTCTCCAGCAGCACATTACGAATTTGCTTTCCCCCTCAACTCCATTCTTTTTCAATACACTATATGATCCATACAGAGAGGGCGCAGATTTTGTTCGTGGGTACCCCTTCAGCCTTCGCCATGGAACACCCACTGCAGTTTCTCACGGCCTCTGGATGAATATCCCTGACTACGATGCCCCCACTCAGCTTGTCAAGCCTTCAGAACGCAATACCAGGTATGTTGATGCAGTTTTAACAATACCAAAGGGTGCTCTTTTCCCCATGTGTGGCATGAATTTGGCCTTCAATCGGGACTTGATCGGGCCTGCAATGTATTTTGGCTTGATGGGTGATGGGCAGCCTATTGGTCGTTATGACGATATGTGGGCAGGATGGTGTGTCAAGGTGATCTGCGACCACTTGGGATTGGGAGTGAAGACAGGGCTGCCATACATTTGGCACAGCAAGGCCAGTAACCCTTTTGTTAATTTGAAGAAAGAGTACAAGGGAATATTTTGGCAGGAGGACATCATTCCATTTTTCCAAGCTGTTACACTTCCAAAAGAATGTACTTCTGTGCAACAATGCTACATTGAGTTGTCAAAGCAGGTAAGGGAGAAACTTGGAGTAGTAGATCCATATTTCTAGAAGCTGGCAGATGCAATGGTCACTTGGATTGAAGCTTGGGATGAGCTCAATCCCACTGCCAACCATGCTACCGAAACTGAAGTTATTCCCAATGGACCAGCGATGGTATCTGTTGAAAATATATAATTTCAATGTTGTGCGCGCGGGCCAGCGTTCAAACCGCGTCGTACCAAGTCAAAACCACCCAGCAGCAAACCTAAACTGCGAGGAAGATATCGCACTGTTTTTGGCATAAAGCTGTTTCCGTACGATGGTGCTCCGACGCTGACATGTGGACAGGCGTGACATCATCACCTGACACTTTTCGGAAGGTAACACTCAGTCAACTCACCCCTTCCGATATTGATTACACTCGTCCGATGAGCTCCAGCATTTACCGCCGTTGATTTACCAAAGTTGCACGGTGGTGTAAAGTACAGTGAGAAAGGTGTTCCAATATCCATCCTCCGCCGTTCGATTAAAGCCAAGTTTGTCCACCGTCAAATTTCAAGGAAAGTACACGGGGTCTCGTAAAACTAAATTAAATGTGTGGAGTAAAGTTTGGCCCATACTATAAGTTAATTTTATGACATGTTTTTGGTAAAGTGTTTAAATGTTTTTACGGCCCGTAATAGTTATGGCATACGGAAGTATGGGCATAAATTTAATGTAAGTTTTTTTATTATTTTCGAAATGTATGGTATACGTTTTAGTAGGAGCATTGACTCCATTGTAATTGAGATTTTGCACACGGGGAGAAAGTGAAGCTCATTTTGCGGCAGCGAGTAAAAAAAATAGAGGGTCAGCAGCACCTGAAAAAGACCAGAGATTAATTTTGTATTGCAGGGGAGGAACGCACAGAAGTGCATGAATTTATTTTTGAGTTTGTAATGTAAAAGGAAAATGCAACAGTAGTGTAAAACCATTTTTGTCTTGGTAAGAAGTAAAAATTGCACAGCAGTGCAGGAGGAGAAAGAGAAGTAAATGAAGAAAACCTGTGGATAGTTTTGTTGAAATCCATGGATTGTTTCACACAGGTGAAAAGGAAAATGTGTAAAACTCTGTAATTTTTGTTTTCACACAGCAGTGAATGTAAATGAAAATATTTACACACAGTGGTGTAAAAATTTCATAGGAGGCAGAGTAAGTTTTGTGAAAATGTTTTGGTGATGCCTCTGAGTAAAAGAGGATGAATATGTAAGTGGTTTTTGTTTAATGAATAGAAATCATTTTATGGTGGTGGAATACTCTGTGCTCTGTAATTTTTTTTAAAAGACTTCTCTGTGCAAAAAGATCCTGGTGTAAAGGAAACAGAGCATTGCCTCTATGATTTATATTTTGTGGTTTTGGTATTTACCCATTGCAAACACAAAAATACCCAACAGTGGTATCAGAGCAGGCTTAGGCTCTTTGAAGGTGACAAAGAAGCTGAAGGGAGGAGTCTTTTGGTTGTAGAAGTCAGTTGTTTTTAAATATACAGTCAAGAAATTGAAGCATAGCTGAGGATGCAAGGAATGGCTAGCACAAGCACTAGTATGGGTTTGTTTAACCCTCAATTCCCACAGTTCAATGGGAAGAACTATGACTACCGGGAAATAACCATGAGAGCCCTGTTTGCATGTCAAGATTTATGGGAACTTGTTGAAGATGGTTTTGATGAACCAGCAAATGAGAATGAGTTTAACAGATTAACTCAGGCAGAGAAAGACCTATTGA
>APFE030202156.1:0-10542 GCA_000404065.3 Pinus taeda
GAGTGAGGAAAGATAAAGGAATGGGTATGGAGGTAGGATAGGGTTTTGAAGTGGTCCAGGGACTAGTGGATGGAGTTGGGGGAAGGTGTAGATGGCTGAATTTTCTCAAGAAGGCTGAAACAATGGTTGCATGAAGAGGTAGGGTTATGTGGGCAAGATGACAAACATGGGGCGAGAAACCCAGTTAGGAGATGGAATAGATGGTTCTGATGAAGTTTGGGTGGATGAAGAAGTGGTAGAGGCGCTCTGCACAGTGTATTTCCAATTGAACCAACGAAGACTTGCAAGTAATCAACGTCCTAGTTATACCAACCTAATCTAATCTAGCTAACAATAAAGTGAATGAACAAAAGCTTTATTTGCAAGGGAACCATATATATTAACTATGCAACAAAACATTTCAAATATATGAACATGTAACCAACTTCTACAAACGAAAACCGTACACTAGTGATTGCATGGCAAAGCAAAAATAGTTTTTTGTTTGGGATAGCAAGGTTACTTTGATCCCAGCCCCTGATCCTATGAGGGAGAGGTGAAACCAAAGGTGCTCGTTGGCCTTTTTCTGGAGCTTTTTTCCCCTGTTGATATCCTACCAACCTAATCTAAACATCAGAAGCTTTTCTAACCATCAACAATGACCTAGTTAATCAGCACAATTTAATCTGCCTAATCAGAAATAATTTTGCAAATGCATAAAGGAGAAACAACAATGCATGAAGGAAAAATAACAATACATTAAAGGAGGCCTTGGCTCTTAGGTTGGGCCCAACCCTAAGAGCTACGGCTCCTATAAAGAACTCAGAGCTGATACAGAAGAGGACTGCTTGTCATTATCAAAAAATAGTCATCAACCGAAAGTTATGCCACAATGGCTACAAGAAAATGAGCTGAAAGTGATAGCACTATAGTGCAAAAAATGTAATAGTTTCAAAAGTAAACTATGAAGGCTGAGGCCTTCTTATTTATACATCATGAGGGGCTTGGCATGCCTCCTAAATTCAAGGGACTTAACTGTCCCAACTGCTAGTAGACAGTCCCTTTCCCAAAATCTGCTTGGCTGCCTTTAGGATCCGTTTTGGTGGCCTATGAGCTCAGAGTTGAGGGTGGAGATCTCGAGGAAGGGCCATTTAATTTCAGAGACAACCCCCCTACGAATCCTCACCTCAAGCTTGGTTGTCACCTAGCCCATGATTGCTCGGTTTTGCTCCAACATTTGTCCAAAAAACCTGAAATAGCCACGTATTAGCCTCCTAGGTAGAGTGACCACCCTTATTCGTTCAAATGACATAAACATACTAAAAAATGCATAATCTATGAAAAATGGAGGATTGAACAAGGATTGAACAAGGACAATTAGGCAAAATGAGCCGAGTAAGTTACCCAATTCGGGGCTCATCATCACCCCCTGCTAAATGGGTTACTCATCCTCTGAGCAACTAGTCCAGCTCCTCATCCTTAATTGCTTTGATCGTCTCCCTCACATCCCAGGCTTCTGAAGTAATATCTTCTTCGCTGTCATGGAATCTGGCCTTCCTTTCCACCTCTTCCCACTACTTATGCTCCTCTTCTTCTGTGCCTCCTTCTAGCAACCCCAAAAGCAAAGGTGGACTTAACTTGAGGCCTATCCAGCTGGCCTGAAGATTCTGCATAGACTTTTTGTAGAGAGGCACTCGTGCCAAGGCCTCCCTCATTCTAGTTGGGGTGTGGTATTCTCTGATTTTGAGGCTGTGGGACAATGTGTTCCACCTACGGGTGCAAGCATGAACACGGTTGTCCCCCAATAGTTGCTCCATTTCCTCAAAATGTGCTATGGCCTAAGCTTGATGATCCATGTAATCTAGCAGGGCCTGAGAGTTGTTTGCTAGGTGTTGGTGGGCGGATATCAATGTTGAGGGGTCCCCTGGCTATGCTCTAATCAGAAGTGGTTCCTGTAGTTCCCGGTCCATGACATTTCTAACCTTTGTTGCTCTCTTTTCTTCATGGTTTAGCCATGAGGTCATGGCCATAAGTTTCATGTCCCCTACTACTGTGTTGGGGTCCCACGAGGTCATGTTGGGAAGGGCCAAATTATGAAGGTAGAACTCTGATAGCTTGGCCTTGTCTTTTGACGAACTATTGTTACATAAAGCCATGAATTGTTGGGGGTTTTGGATTTGAGTGATACCCCTCTGTGCCAAAGTGTTGATCTAAAATTGCAGCCGCTGATCCCTGAGGTATAGGGCGTAGGATTTGGCTGGCTACCTACACTGCAGAGCTTCCATTGCCCAACTGGCCATGCAGGCTAGTTGGACCTCCTTCTCTTGTATCTGTTGTTTTAGAGACTGTATCTCTAGGCCTACATGCAATTCTCTTTCCTGTAGTTGCCGATTTATTGTCTCAAGTTCAGCTTGCATTCCTTCCTCTTTCTGAGGTTCTTCTGTGGTATCTTTGGCTATTGTGGCCTCCTCCTGTTGATGTTGTTCTCCCAAGAGGTGAGGCCTGCCTTCTTTCCTCTGTCCTTGTAACTGTAGATGCTGTCTAAGCAACTCATTCTCTTCCCGTAGCTTGGCCTGCTGGTAACTCTCCACATGCCGTACCCTTTCCAATTCTCTTTGGGCCTCCTTGAGATTTTCCTCCAGAGGACCTATATCTCCCACCCCCTTGGATTTAGCAATCTTCATCCAAGTGTGGGTCCTCACTCTTTCTTCCTCTAGTGCTAGGAAAAGTGGCACTGTGAATTTTTGAGGAATGATTTTCCCGGCCTCTAAGAAGTTATAGTAAGAGCCCAGGCTGGGCTGGGGGCTTGGTTCCATAATGGTATTAGCCTTCTCTTCCTCCAGTGATGACTTGGCTGCTTTTCCTCCATCTTTTCGGTCTCCTTCAGCCTAGCCAATGTTTCCTGTAGAGCAGCCTTGGCATCCTGTAGAGAGGCCTCTGAGTTCAACTTTTCCATCCTTTCTTTCCATGTGGATGTCTTCGGGCTTCCCCGCTCATATGTGATGCATGTCTTTTGTTTGGATGGGGTGTCTTCAACTGTAATTGGTCCTTTTGACTATTTCTCCTTTGGTCTACCAGTTTTAATCCTCGTGCTGCTTCTCGCCTTAAAATACATGGAAGACTCCCTCTTCCGCTTTTCTTTTTGCTTTGGAGATGTGTTGAGGGCGGCCAGCACAGTTGCTGCCTCCCTAGCTAGAATCTAAGGAAATTTTTCCTTCCCTTACCCTTTTTCCAGACTTCCTGTAGAAATTCTTATGCTAACCGTTTTCTAGCTTCCTGTAGAAGCAGTTCTTGGACTTCCTGTAGAAATGGCCTTCTGGCTTCCTGTAGAACCAGTTGGCACTGTTTTGGCCTGCTTGGCCGAGGGTGCCTTCACCTTTAGTTTGTTGTGGCTGCCTTAGGTGTGCCTTCACTTGCTTGGAATTTTTCAGTCCTTTCTGCCCTGCTCTGCAATCTCTTCTCCCTGGGTGTTTGTTCATTTTTCCACCCACAATTTTGGCCTCAGCAGCTTGGCCTTTCTCTCGTTTCCCTTTTTTTCCTTGCTTTGGTGGTCTGCTCGGGGTTTCCTGACCCTTGGCTTTCTTTTCTGCCTCAATGTGCTCCTTCTCCTCGCTGCTAGAAGAAGTGAGTTCCTCGGCCAAAATTCTGATATCATCATCCTTAGACATATTGCGAAAAATCTCCCAGGGGAGAGGGATTGTATAGGTATGGAGTGCATCTTCTACTAGAATCTTGATAAGCCCATGATGGGCCAGCTGGTCTGGTGTCCCTTCCTTCAGTTTTGTGGCACACTCAATCAAGGATTGCAGGAGGAAGTAGGGGATGTTGAACTTTTGTTCTGTGGGTAAATCCATTTTGTGCCTGAGTTCAGTTAGCAAACGGAAGTGATAACCATATACAATACTAAACCGCCCCTCACAGGTAATATATTTCATAATATGAAGGCTGAATTCGCTCCAAAATGGTTGTAGGTTGGTTCTCCAGACCCCATTCTTATCCTCTGAAAATTGTTCCTCTAGTAAGAAGAATTCCTTTTTAGCCTTTTGGCCTGATTTCCTCTCCTTTTTATCCCAGGGTATCCCCATTGGTAGATCAGTGACTCTGTTAATGAGTTGTGGGGTGAGCTTTAGGGTCAACCCTCTGAAGTTTACAGTGGATAGTGTCTTTGATTTAGGCTTCAGGGACCTTAGGAATTCCTCTGTTATTTCATCATCGTGACCTTGAATTTTGTCACAGAAGGTCATCCAGTTTGCACGGGAAAATAGGTCTACCACCTCAGGAGTTTCTCGCAGTTTCTTGGAATCCGAGGGTTCCTTTGTGATAAACCCTCCTAGCATGGTGAAAAATGCTCTGTTTTGGCTTGTGCTTTGAGCAGAAGGGGAATTCTATGCGTGTTTCCTCCTTAGAATGTTGAAAACAGTATCCCTCAGGTCACTTTGTATCAATTCTCCGGTTTTAAAACTCGACTTCCCGTGTACAGAAGGACGACCCTGGTTTCCCTAAAGAGAGTGCAGAGCTAAATTTCCACCCCCCAACATACACATAATCATGTAAAATTCACATTTTTTTTCTCCCACCGGTTAGCCTTGACAGTGTTTCAACTTCTCTACAGGAGCAATTTTCTTCAGGACCCGTGGAGAAAATCTTGGACGCAAACCAATGAAGAAATTTCATGCAACCACAAGCAAACTGCTATTTTGGATTCACATACAATCTTGCTTTTAATTTTCTATTCCAGCACGTCGAATTCACCACCTTTTGAAATATCATGCATGGGAATGGTGTGTTCAGGCCTACCTCTCTTCGAAAACCCAACCTCGACGTAGATAGTCCAGGTTTCTTTGTTATGTCGGGTTTCCTGTAGCGCTCCTTCCTGTAGAAAGCTTTTCCGGCTTCTGGAGGATGTCATGGTGCTTCTAGACAATCCTGAGACGTGGAAGGACATTGGAATGGGTCGAGAAGCTCGAGCTAACAAACTGCAGAGGAGGAGGACGCGTACTCTACTGCAGAAATGGTTGCAAGTGCGAATGACAGCGGTTCACCGTGAGTTATTCGGATGAGCAATTTGAATTACTGCGCAATTCATGGCGCGGGGGTGAGCTGTCCAGGCTGATCCATTAGCCAACGTCACAACCATCATTCTTCGGCATGTATCTGACTGCCAAATCCTTTCTTCTGCCATTAACCGCCGCCATTTCTGTCACACTATCGATTCTCCACGACTAGACACTTCCCACGTGTCAACTGCCCGTCTCTTTGGCATAACCGGGATCGTTCGGATCCCACGAGGCCATCTGACTAGCTTTGGGTGGCTAGTTGACTGGCCACCAAACTTGTTCAATCCGCACATTTCACAATCATGAAAATTTTAGAGTATAGTTCATGCAATTCGATGAATAAGGTTAGACACTTACCTGTGTGGCCGTGGACGTGTTCTGCAGGCTTTGGGACGTGGAATGTTCGATTTGCTTGATGCTGCTTCGTGCACGGGCACTAGAGCTCCTTTTCATTGGCTGATGCTGGATGCAAGACTTCGAGACCCGACCCTCTGGTGGTAAATCTTGCATGCAACGGCTTCATTTGATTTGAGCTGCTGGTGTCTCCAGAGTATGTGCTCCAGCCGGATCAGCTGCTACAGGATTCCTGTAGGACATCTTGTAGTTGCTTCTCCTCCTAGGATGCATGCTAAAACGAGCAGTATTGCGTTCACCGTTGAAGGGTCCTGATGGAGCCTTGATAGGTAAAGTGTGCGAGCCTCTGCATCCTTGATTTGTCACTTGGAAAAAAAAAAAAAACTGAGGAAACAGAACTCTTGTATGACTGTGCAGGAATACCTAACCAGATTGTTGCAATGGCAGTGGAAGGAGATGAAACAAGTGGAGGATGGAAGAAAAGAGTGGTTGCATGCCCCATCAACAGATTTCAAGCTTCAAATCCCTCTCCAGAATTGATTATGGCCTGCCCAAAGGCACTACAGGATGTTTCCTGTAGAAATGCAGAACTTCTTGTAGAAAGTCCTGAAACTTCCTGTAGAAGGTTGAACCTCGACCAGATTGTGTCCAAATCCTGAAAAAAAAAGTGAGTGTCCATGGAGGGAGGGTATGTGAGGATGCCTGGTAACTTGGTACAGACCCCTGTCCTTGTTTTGGGAGGCCTCTTTTCTGCACTGTATTCCTGAAACCTGCAATAATTCTTCAGAGATTAAACTTGCTTCTTTTTCTTTTTTTTCTTTCTTTTTTCCCTTTTTTTTTTTTTTTTTTTTTTTTTTTTTTTGAGAGAGAGACAGCAGGGGCGCCTCCATGAGGTTTTCACCCCTACTATCTGCCTTGGGAGCCTCAGAGAGGTTTTCACCCAAAGATCTTTTTATTCAAATTCTTTATTTTCTGAGAGACAATAGGGGCGCCTCCATGAGGTTTTCACCCTTACTGCCTGCCGTGGGCGCCTCAGAGAGGTTTTCGTCCAGGGATCTTTTTATTCCCTTTTTTCTTTTCTTTTTTTTTTTTTTTTTTTTTTTTTTTTTTTTTTTTTTTCTTTTTTTTGTGATGATGATCAAGGTGTGGTCGGAACAGAGGCAAAACCCTTCTCTATTACCAGCACTGATTTTTCCACAGTTTCAATGAACTCCTGCCTCGAAAGGGGTTTCCTGTAGATCTTCAGTCGATGCCCATTGACAAGCATGGGGATGGCTTCTTCATCAATGGTCCTGATAAGGACTGAACCATTGTCATTGCATGTCTCCACCGTATATGGTCCTAGCCATCTTGTCCTCAGCTTCCCTTTGAAATCCTTGTGTCTGGAGTCATACAGTAGCGCCCAATCTCCCGACTGGAATTTCTTTTCATTAAGGTGTCGGTCATGCCATATCTTCCTCTGAAGTTGAACCACTTCTGTGTGGAGGAGGGCCTCCATTCTGTGTTCATCTAACCCATTCAGCTGCAATAACCTTTCACGTTGAGCATGGCTAAGATCTAGGTCCAGTTGAGCTGTCATCCTCAATGTGTTGTACTTGAACTCTATTGACAGCAGAGCTCTCTTCCCGTAGACCAACTCATAAGGTGTGAAACTGGTTGTGGTCTTCCAAGTGGTGTTGTAGGCCCAAGTGGCCTCAACCAGGCGATCTACCCAATCCTTTCTGCTGCTGCTCACTACCTTAGTCAAAATCCCTTCTAATTCTCTATTAGTAACTTCCACCTGCCCATTTGCTTGAGGATGATACGGGGTGGAAGTCCTATGCTTGATCTTGTGATGAGCGAGCAAGTTTTCAATTAAGTTGGAGGTGAACTGTCTTCCTTGATTGGTGACTAACTCTCTTGGGTAGCCAAATTTGTAGAATATGTTTTCTCTTAAAAACTCAGCCACCTTTTCTTTTGTCGCTTCTTTGATTGCCTTTGTTTCTACCCACTTTGTCAGGTAATCGGTGCACACAATGATGTAAGACCTTTGCCTTGAAGGAGGGTTGATAGGACCCACAAAATCCATGCCCCACTTCTCAAATCGCTCGAGGGTCACTTGAGGTTGGAGAGGCATTTCATCCCTTGGAGTCAGTTTTCTCATCCTCTGGCATCGGTCACACTGGCTGATGTATCTACTGACATCTTGATGAAGAGTGGGCCAATAGTAGCCTGCCTGTAGAATTTTGAAGGCAGTCCTCTTTGTTGCAAAGTTTCCTCCACAGGGTCCATCGTGACAGGTTAGGAGAATTTCAAAGACTTCCTCCTCCCTAACACAATGCCTCAAGATCTGATCCGGGCCAAGTTTGAACAAGTTGCCCCTGATCCAAGTGAATGGGGCACTCTTCCTCACGATTCTGCTCTTCTCCTTTGAGGATAGATGCGGAGGGAACTGTGTTGAGACCAAGTAGTTTGTTATATCAACAAACCATGGAGAGAGTACTGAAATAGCAAACAGATGTTCATCTAGCATCTGGTCATCCACTGTTCCTTCTTCACCTGCAGGAAAATCCAATCTAGACAAGAAGTCAGCAACAACATTTTCTTTACCCAGTTTGTCAACAATAGTCAAATCAAAATGTTGCAACAAAAGTAACCATCTAATGATACGAGCATTTACATCATGCTTATTCATTAAATATCTAGTCGCAGCATGATCAGTATGTACAAATGTTTGATAACCAGTGATGTAGTGTCGAAACTTGTTCAGGGAATGGACTACGTCCAGGAACTCTTTCTCGGTTACAGTATAGTTCATTTCTGCCTTGGGCAGGTTTTTGCTGATAAAGTATATGGCATATGGGAGTTTCTCCTCAACTTGTCCTAAGGTTTCCCCTATGGCTTTGTTCGAGGCATCAGTGTGGATGTGGAAAGGTAGGGCCTAGTTTGGGCCTCTCAAGATCGGGGCGGACACTAACTTATCTTTCAACTCATTCAGAGCCCCTTGACAGACGTCAGTCCATTTAAACTCAACGTCTTTTACTAAAAGGCCAAACAATGGCGAGGCTAGCTTGCTAAAATCTTTAATGAATCTTCTATAATATCCCGCTAAGCCTAGGAAACTTCGAACGTCTCTTACCTTCTGAGGAGGCGGAACCTTTTTTATGATAGCAATTTTGTTAGGATCCACCTGTAATCCTTGACAAGAAATGGTATGACCTAACACGGTCCCTTTAGTCATCAGGAATTCACATTTTTAAGGGCTGAGGGACAGGTTCATCTTAATGCACTTGTTTAAAACTTTTCCCAGGTTGGACAAGGCTTCTTGGAAGTTAGACCTGTAAGGAGTAAAGTCATCCATATAGATTTCCATCGAATCATGAACCAGCTCAGCAAAGATGCTCAATACAGATCTCTGAAAAGTGGCAAGAGAATTGCATAGCCTAAAGGGAAGGACTCGGTAGGCAAAGGTACCCCATGGACAAGTGAAGGTGGTCTTATCTTGGTCCTCCGGGCTGATTTGGATCTGATTATACCCGCTAAACCCATCTAGGAAAGAGAAGAACTTCTTCCCTGCCAGTCCATCCAACACTTGATCTATGAAAGGCAAAGGGAAGTGGTCTTTCTTGGTGGCTTTGTTCAGTTCTCTGTAATCTACACAGATTCTCCACTTCCCATTTTTCTTGGGTACCAACACCAGAGGGGAAACCCATTCGATGTCCGAGATGGGGTAGATGAATCCTGCATCCAACAATGTTTGCAATTCCTCTTTAACGATGTCCTTAAGGGCCGGATTCATTCTCCTGTGAGGTTGCTTTACTGGTTTACAGTCCTCTTTAATGTAAATATGATGGTTACAGACCAAAGGATGGATTCCTTTCATTTCCTTATAGCTCCGGGCAAAATCCTCCAAATGGTGGTTCAAAAGGCTACATAGCTCTTTTTCCTGAGAGCAAGAGAGAGACGAGCTGATCTTTAAAGTTCTTTCAGGGCCAAACTCCACATTCTTAACTCTAGGAGAGGTTGGATCAGTCACACAGAGGTCCACTAAAGCACTGGCTTGGGTATCTTCCACCAACTCTTCTAAGGACAGTGCACCGGGAGGAGGATTTTGGATTAAGTTCTCAATCAAATCATCCTCGGTTTGAGGACCTCCCCTGGTGGCCTCCACTTTGCACAATGGAGTAGACTAGACCTCATCCTCGTCTCCTTCTTCCAACCAGAGGGGTAAGTCATGTTCTAGCAGAGGTTGGGCAGGAGGGTATAGTACCAGCTGTTTGGACATAGGCCCATTCTTGATGGTCATGCTTCCTGCTCGACAGCTGATGTAAGCATTCGCAGTATCTAGCCAAGGCCTTCCCAAAATGAGGGGATATCCAGTGAGTTTTGCCTTTGGCTGAAGGACCAAGAAGTCCGCAGGGTACTCCCAAGAGTCAACAGAGACCAGGACATCTTCCACAATCCCTTCGGGAGTCACAATGAAGCGGTTTGCCAACTGTAGTACAGTCGAGGTCTTCCTTAAGGAACTCTGAAGGTTGAGTTTAAGCATGGTGTCCCTGGTCATCACATTAATGGCAGCCCCTAGATCAATCAAGATGTGGGGGATGATGGTGCCATTGATGTGAAAATCAACTACAGGACTCCTAGGGTCCAAATACTTTGGACAGATTAGTTGCCCCAACATAAGATCGGACAGTTGTCCTATGACATTGATATTTGAGGCATCTCTCTTTCGCCTACCTGGGTGCTTGAAACACTTCTCCTTAATCAATTTGTTGTATATCGGTACATCTTTTATGGCCTGGAGAAGTAGTATTTTCACACACAACTACTTAAGTTCTCCCAGAAGCTCAGTATCCTCTGGGTTGGGTTGCGTGGTTACTATTAGTCGCTCAGGAAAGGGTGGAATGGCTTTGGGTTCACTTTCCTGTTTCCCTTCCTCCTCCTCTAGGGGAGGAGGTTGGCACTCTAGAAGGACCTTCCCAGATCGCAGGTTGATCTCCTGGATCTCCACAGCATATGTAGGGAATGTTGTCTCGCCAGTATATACCTGTTGTTGGGGTTCGGGTTCGGTTGAGCAGGCATCTGGGGTTGTCTTGGAGGAGCAGGAGGTAATGGTTGTGGTTGAGCCGGTGGTGGAGGCAAAATGGTGGGAGGAGGGTTGTATTGAGGC
>APFE030202158.1:0-12519 GCA_000404065.3 Pinus taeda
CTCCAGCCTATCATCCCAAGAAATATAATTCAAACTACCTTCAAGGGAATATTTGAGTCTCAATCTATAGAACGAAATTCTCCCGACTCTAAAGAATGATCCTACAAATTCAATTTCACTTGCAAAGACAAACTCATATTCTTCTCTTTTAGTGTGATTTGCTCTGATACTATGTAGAAATTTCTACAAATATAGCTTTGATACCATGTATAAATTTATTTTAGATTCAAACTTCTTATGTAACATGTGAAAAGAAAAGACTTGAATATACTCTACTCATCAGCGGAAACAGTTAATTAAATGATAAATCACAAAGGATACAAGATAAATAATTAAATAGACATATTACACAATGATTTCCTGAGGAGAGTGATATATAAAAACCCCTTCTATCAGGATATTGCATTAGTAAGAAAATATGAGATGATTACAATGATTTTCTAAAGCCCAAGCAACCTCTACATTATCTCTATCTGTCTCACAACTTTCTAGGTTGACTTTGGCCAACTCTTAGCCAATTCTCTAGCCTTTCAAGCTCTAAATTCCTTACACCTTTCAATTCAGAATTAGGCCCATATTTAATAGGAATTTTCTTCCATTGGATTGCACAGTTCCTTTAGGCTCTTTCTCTAATTGAATGCACCACATGTATAATTTGGATGATTATACAACTGACAATACATTTCCCTTAGACTCCAATCTCAACTGGGTAATTCTCAGATCTTACATGCATGAGTTATTTATGAGTGTGAATCATCAGTTAGTTGATTGAATAGATTAAGCAACACCCTAGTATCTGACCTCCTACTAGTTCCTCCATCAGTTGGAACTAGTTTAACTGTCTTTAACCTAGTTAAACTGAATTAATTAATTACAACTCAAAAAAAACTCAATCAGGGCTCCTATAAAGTACGATACACTCTACATGACTCAAGTTAGACCTTGCTGGGTTAAGTTATTAAGACAAATTAACACAAGTATTCATTATCAATCCAAGTTTGTAAAACTTGGAGGCATGTCCACAATGTATGGATAGCAAATGTAGCCAAGCTTAGAAGATAAAGTATGAATAATTAAGGGAGTGCATATTACAAATATAATTCTATTTAAATAATTTCTAATTCACTTCTACAATATATGAGAGATGAAGTGGCTCTTAACTTAAGAGATCCATTTGTGTCCTTCTAGAATATCAATTGATGAATAGAAAAAAAATTCATTAATTATCAACAGATTAAGATGCATAAATAAACAATAAAGGAGACTCCTAACTTAAGAGATATTTGATATTCCTCATCACAAATTCATTCACGATTATGATATTTTTAGAAAACGGAAACTGCATAAAACAGCTTGAACACAATAAAGATGAATTCTAGTTTTGATTCATTAATTCAATAGAAGGAGGGTCCAACTTCAACACTTTGTTCTCCCTTCTTATCAAAATGATAAAAAAAACTAAGATTCATCAGCAACATAAATCATCACACATCAATTCAAGTAAGAAAATCTGAAACAAAACACGTAAACAAATCTGAAGCAACTAGCTCATGGAAGTTAAGCTCGTTTAACAATGAAGTGTACTTAGCTTGGAGTGGGGGCCCTCCACCCTTGCCTTGCACACTTGAAGAGGTTATCAAGTACTGAATCTTTATTCACTCACACACACGAATGAACATAAAAATAGAAGTATAAGAAGCTCTTCAAATTAACTTCAAGTATTCAAATGTCTCAACATAAAACTATACAAACTCTACATGCATAATCCTTCAAAGTTTTGGATTAAATAGAAGACCATGAAACAAATTGATGTAAAGTATCTTGACAAGTATATCTATCCATATCAACCTATCCAAGTTGAATCCATCCAATCTATCACTAAAAATATGGACAATCCCATGAAATCATAAAATTGCCCTATTTCCTAGGGATTTTCTAAATGACTGGTCTTGTTTGACCAGCTTTGATCGGACCTGATTTAGCTTCGTTTGACTAAACCAATTGGAGTTAGTTTAGTTGTAGTTCCCAAAATTTCCATACATGTATCCAGCTTATGCCCAGGTATCCTACAAATATGACATCCATATAGCTATTACGGGAAATTCTAATTGTGTCCAAAAATTGCACTTGAAATTGAATTTTCATAAAAACTTCTAGAAATTGCAAAATTAAAATTAAATACCTGAATATGCATGTAATACATCAAAATGAGGTGTATGTGATGGAAAATGGATGGATAATATAATAATTAATTAAGTTTCCTTAAGCAAAAATGGACCAAAAATGAGGCCCAACATCGCCCCTTTGCTTATTCACAAACATGTCCTCGTGCTTGTTTCTAACTCTTGGATCTCCTAACCCTTACTGTGAATCCTAGTCCTAACCTTGATGCCTACTACTATGCTGCCTCTAATAGTTAACCTGTCCCCATCTTGTGTTCTTCTTTATACATAATAGGCTCGACCTTCTATTTTTTATATTTATTCTTCCACATGTTCTTGTCTTTAAATCACTTGAATGCCTGTTTGCTAAGTATATCATTCTTTCTCTTTAGTTTTCCTACCTCTTCAGTTATAATTTCATTCGCCCTTACTAAATTTGCATTATTTTGTTTGCATGTTTTATTTTCTTTCTTCAAGTGCTTTTCCAAGACCTTGTTTATTTCCAGCTGATCTGTCAATTCCTTCATTTTTCTCAAATGCAACTCTTTCTCTAACTTCTGTGTATCTTTTGCAAATGATGTGGCTGCCGCATCATCAAAAGATGAGTCTTTTTCTAGAGTATCTTTCTCTAATATTTCGATTATATCCTCTACCTATTTCTATATAAAACATGTTTCTACAATTTGTACTTCTTGGTCCCTGCTACTTGTTTCTATTCGGCTCTTCCTCTTAAGCCTCCTAGGAGTGGATATGATGGATGTTTCCTTTTCAGCCATAATAGTGTTATTTTTCTTCTTAGACCTGCTTCTGAGATAAAGTGGTGAATTCATGGTACCCCTAGTTTCCGCGTCTATTTTGTTTTGTTCCTCAATGACTTGTTCTTCATACTGGTTTTGGATTAAAAGCCCTCTCCAAATAATGCCCTGTGTTTTGACTTGATGCTTTACAAGTATTTTTATTAGTGCTTGATGATAGACTTGAGCTTCTCTAGGTTGTTTCTCATTTCTTTTTGACTCTATCATTTTGATGAGACTTCGGGAGAAGAAATATGGAAAGTTTATTTTGACCTCTCCCTTAATTTGTTGGAGTAGCATGATATGATATAAATGTGCCACACTATGTCCCCTATAACAAGTGAATAATTTCTAAATAATCAAGACTAGTTCTCCCCATGGCTCATTGAACCACTCCCTCGATATGCCTTTGGCTCTATCAAACGCTCCCTTCCTATTTTTTTCCAAGAAGAATGTCCATGCTTTCTCCTTCAGATGCATACCTTCATCATAGTTTTCCCTTTTCAATGGAAGATCTAATACTTGGGAGATGTATTCCTAAGTCACTGGAATGATTAGGTTCCCTGCCATTATTTTCTCTTCGGTATAGTTATTCACAAAGTCCCTGGTTATACCCTTATTGTGACAATTAAACCTCTGTAGAAACCCTATAAGCCCTACTTGATACAAATTTTCTAATATTTCCTTCTTCCATTCTCTATTTGAAATTTTGGTTATATTTTGGTGGTCATGTTTTCTGAAAACTAGTGGATATACCCTTCTATTGTCATTAACTTCATTTTTAATGATGAAAATAACAATAATTCATGCATAAAAATCCTTTTTGATTTTGTTTGTAGAAGGCTTCCCTTTCTCCTGATATTATTTAGAATGATAAAGCCAGCCTTATTTTAGTCTTTTTTCTCACTACAACAATGAATCACTATTTTTTTTTTAAACATTAACCTCTATGAATGAAAAACAAAAGCAAACTGCTTATTCTGATGTAAAATCCATTCTTGGCTCCGTTCTTCTTTCACCAAAAGTTTTCTCTATCCATATAAATGAAGTATTCCTCTTTATGCATATCACATTTTATAAGAAAGAAATCTGAAATCGAACTCTGTTTTGATTTTGAATTTTTTTTAATAAAAAAAAAATCATACCATGACTTCTCCTTTTGATTTTCATTCTTCTTATAACTCTCCTATGGTTATCAAACTCATTCATATGTCAGACTGGAGTCATTTCTTCATTCACTTGTTTAATTAAAGCCACTGTATGTGCAATTAAACCTACTATCTATGTAATTAGACACACTATTTATGCAATTTGAAATCACTGTTTATGCAATCAACCTTAAATATTTCACTATGTATTCAACGAATTCATTTGTTTTATGCATTCAAATAAAAGTTCAGTACTTTGTTACATTGACCAATTTGGTGTAGACATGTATTTATGGAACTAGACCTTAACTTATCATTCTGTATCATCACCCAATCTTTAGTGAAAACACATGTTTATGTAATCAAAACTATAACTAAACACTCTGTTTTAACTTGGTGAAACCATGTGTTTTTAAAACTACGCATAAACACTATGTTTCATTACTTAGTCTCAACTAAACCATGTGTTTATGTATTCAAAACTACAATAAACACTTTGTTTCATTACTTAATATGGAAATTTCATCTGTGAACGTGGAGGATCCGAGTTGAGTGATCTGTCTGCAATGATTTTCCCTGATTTTCTCTATGTCATGACTCAACCAACCTGCATTTCATAGTGGTTGCCACTTGTTAAACTTTGTTTCAAAAACCTTACTTTTTTATTGATGGCAAAGACAGCCTTTAAAAAATGACAAACAGAGGTTGGAGCGCTTCCCATATCCTGGAGTCTAACTTCTGTTTTATAAAGAGAATCCCAATATTTTCTCATAAAACATATGTTGCATTCATTGAGGCATATCAAATTTCGATCTTACCTTGTTTCTCATGATATCTTCTTTAACTAACTCCACTTTCTCTACTAGTATGATCGGCTTAAATATCAATCTTCTTCGTGTTTCCTTCTTATCACTCCAATTTCCAACTTGTATAGAGGTGAGTATTCCCGCCTGTCATGTGGGTAACTCGAGTTCGATCAACGACAACGATGCCAAAATGTTGGGCTAATTTATTAACAAAAATTATCACAAGTATTCATTACGAATCCAAGTTTGTAAAACTTGGAGGCATGTCCATAATGTATGAATATCAGATGTAGCCAAGCTTACCATGGCATTGGGGTATTCTAAGAGTTTTGAGGAGGATACTGATAGTTTTATTAAGGGTATTTCTGAGGGAATTGTTGGGGCATCCTTGGCTACCAAGGCCTTCTTGGTGCCACATAATAGAAACCTTCTACTCCTTGTACTTCATCCATTGGATTCATTTGCAATTATTTCAACTTTAGACAGTTTTTTGTTGAATTGTTTTTTGTGCAAAGGCCACATACTTGAATACTATCTAAAGGACATTCTCTTAATGCATGCTTATTTCTACATTTAGGACAGAATATTGCTAAGATTTTTTCTTGTTTTTATTTCTTTTTGTTTACTTTTAAAACATCTACTTATGTCCCTAATGTATCAGTTTTGAAGTTTTCCAGCAAGATCCCTATCTCTACTCTTGTTACCCCTCCTGCTGCTGATTTTGCTGCTTTTGAACTAACATCTCTCGTTCTAGCTTTTGATCTTCCTTTAGAATATTTTTGACATATTTCTACAATTTCATTCAATGGAAATTTTGAAATCCCACCCTTGCCCGTTACATCCAGAATGTTGAGATATTCATCTCTTATACCTTTAAGAAAGATTGTTCAAATGGTATCCTGGTTTAGTGAGTGTTGTTTAGACTTTTGAAGATTCTAAGCAAATATTTCCAAGTATTCTTCTAAACTTTCATCTTCCTCTTGTGTCATTATGAAAACATCCTTTTTCATGTCCCTAGGCCTACAATAGGCTTGGTATTTCGTTAGAAATGTTCTCTTCATGTCATCCCAAGAAGTTATTGTTCGCTCTCCTAAACCCATGAACCATTTTAATGTTGATGCTTTCAAAGTAGCAGGAAAGAGACGAAGTTTGTGTGTGTAATCCGTGTATCCATAAGTTCTACACAAGATTTCTAATTCAAAAATAAATGAATTGGGATCTTTTGTTGACATTCTGTAAAATTTAGGCAATACAAAAGGTGGAATGTTTTTCATTTTCACATCTTCTCGTAATATTTCACTTGTATCTAATATTGGAAAGCCAAAAGTAGCTTATTTATCATTAATATTTTCTTGTTCATGATCATTTTGTCTTTTTCCTATCCTCTTCTCTCTTTCTATCATTTTCTCTTTTCGCTTCCTCCTTTCTTCGTCTTCTCCATTCTCTTTGTTGTCTTTCATATTCAAGTCTTTATTCTAGAGTAAGAATAACATATCTTTACACTTCTTTTGTCATAGTTTCAACTATTTCGATGACGATTTGAGATTTAGGTTGTTCTTTTTTTTCGAAAATAGGTTGATCTATAGTCTCAGAAATGGGCTGAACAATTGGTTCAACAATTTTCCCCTTTTTCTTTTTTTTTTTTTTTTTTTTTTTTTTCTCTTCTGAATGTAGTGTGGTCCTTTTCTTTTGGATTTTTGTTAATCCGAATTACTTCCACGCTAACAGTTGCCTCTTCCACATCTCAACTACGTTAACATAATATTGTAATCTTGGTTCCATTTTTTTTCACTATCTATTCCTCGTATTCGTCTCTAGTCAATGTAACCAGAGAACCTAATCTAAGCTAGTAGTTAGTCTTGATGGTCCTACTTCTATAGATGGGGGGTTTTGTTTAATTAATCTACCTTTCTGATCTCTATTTCTAGGCATAAAGAAAGATAACTAAGAAAAACATAACATAACTGAATTTTTATTGTTTTTGTTTTATCAATTTTTTTTAGATTTTGTTTTTATCTTCTACTTGACTATGTTGATGAATGTCTCCCCGGAAAGGGTGAAAACGTTTTCGGCCAATTTATTAACACAAACTAACACAAGTATTCATTATCAACCGAGGTTTGTAAAACTTGGAGGCATGTCCACAATATATGGATATCAGATGTAGCCAATCTTAGAAGATAAAATATGAAGAATTAAGGGAGTGCATATTACAAATATAAATCTATTTAAATAATTTCTAATTCACTTTTGTAATATATGAGAGATGAAGTGGCTCTTAACTTAAGAGATCCATTTGTGTCCTTCTTCTACAATATCGCTTGATGAATAGAAATAAAAAATCATTAATTAACAATAGCTTAAGATGCATAAATAAACAATGAAGGAGACTCCTAACTTAAGATATATTTGATATTCCTCATCACAAATTCATTCATCATTATGCTATTGTTAGAAAACTGAAATTGCATCAATCTACTTGAACACAATAAAGATGAATTCTAGTTTTGATTCATTAATTCAATAGAAGGAGGGTTCAACTTAAACACTTTGTTGTCCCTTCTTATCGAAATGATAAACAAACTAAGATTCATCTGCAACATAAATCATCACACATCAATTCAAGTATGAAAATATGAAACAAAACAGGTAAACAATCTGAAGCAACTAGTTCATAAAAATTAAGCTAGTTTAACAATGAAGTGTACTTAGCTTGGAGTGGGGGCCCTCCACCTTTGCCTTGCACACTTGAAGAGGTTATCAACTACTGCAACTTTAGTCACTCATCCACACCAATGAAAATCAAAATGGAAGTAGAAAAAGTTCTTCAAATTAACTTCAAGTATTCAAATGTCTTAGCATAAAATTATACAAACTCTACATGCATAAGCCTTAAAAGTTTTGGCTTAAATACAAGATCATGAAACAAACTAATCGAAATTATCTCTAAAAACTATATCTATCCATATCCACCTATCCAATTTGAATCAGTCTAATCTAACACTAAAAATATGGACAATCCCATGAAATAATAAAACTGCCATATTTCCTATGGATTTTTTGGATAACTTGTCCTATTTTTTACCATCTTTGACCAGGCCTGATTTAGCTTGTTTTGAATGAACCAATTGGAGTTAGTTTAGTCACAATTCCCAAGCTTTCCATACATGTATCCATCCCGTGCCTAGGTGTGCTGCAAATATGACATCCATATAGCTATTATGGGAATTTCTGATTCTGTCGAAAATTTGCACTTGAAATTCAATTTTTATAAACATTTCTAGAAATTTCAAAATTAAAATTAGATACCTGAATATGCACAAAATACATCAAACTGTGGTGGATGTGATGGAAAATGGATGGATACTATAAGGATTAAGTAAGTTTCCTTAAGCGAAAATGGACCAAAAATTAGGGCCAATGGACCCTAAACTCGAATTAAATGAGCCAGTTAAGTCAAATTAACTTAGTTAACTCATATAAGTTTTCTTGCGATGTGTAATTACATTTTAATTCCAAATTTAATTCAAAGACAAGATTAAATCAATATATTCTTGTTGCATTTTGAACATTAATATATTTTTTTAAGGACCCGAGGAGATAAAACCAGTGCTTAAGTGGCAAGTGCATATGAAATTCAAATAGCTCAATCGAGGGCTTAATAAACCCTTAATAAAGTCATCTATATTGTTAATGAACAGCTCAATCAAGCCCTTGCAAACATAACTCCCAACCTACCAACCACCAACTATATTGATGGAATTTATGAGGGAGCTATGGACTTAGGAGCTTCATCAAGAGAATAGCTCGATTGAGCTCCTGTTGTCACCACAAAAAAAAAAAGAATCATTACAAATTCGAAATCTGCATGCACAGAAAAATAACAACACTAATTCACATAAAAATAATAGAATGTGGAAATTACGCAAGAATTCACAACAAACATTGGAAATTGAAAATTGTGATCATGAAAAGGAGAGAGATTGCAAAGCACAAAGGAAGTGCGAGAAATAGCTATAGAAATGATGAGAAAAAAAATGTCGGAAATTGAGAGAACAAAACCGTTATTCAATTCAACAAATTCATTCAAATATAGGTAAGTCAAGTTGCCTCACTTCTCATATTACTTGCTCCATATTACCATGCATTCGCAAATATGATTCAAAACAAGAAAGAAATGGAGAAAAATCAATTTGTGTGAATAATGGTTATGAACCAGAATTTTCTATAATCACTTAAATTCATGCAAATTATGAACCAACTTAGTATTGTAATGATTTAGGATAACCCAAAAAAACTAAGGATTTTATTTAACTAAAGAAAACTGTTACAATTCATGGTAATATTCCATATATTATTTACATGAATATTATTATGATTTACAATATACTACCTTCTTTACAATATATTATTTATAATAATGAATATTATTTCAATTATTGGTTATTTTACATATTAACCATGAATGTTTAACCCACGTTCTTACTATTCGTTTATGCGTAATTTAGTAATCTTCTAAACACATTTGAAATATTATTTTTTATTTTTATTTGTCATTTAAAGTAGTTTTATTATTCGATAATTATAATTTCTTATATTTCATATATAATATATAATAATATATATAATATCTAATCTATGAAAAGTATGGTTTGATACCCCAAGTGAAAAATCAATTCATTGTTTCATCTTTGTTCAACCCCATTTTGTCTCATGCTTCTGGTCTGTTTATAGTTTTTAGGTTTTTGATTATTAATTATTATGGTATGGATCTTATGATCTTTACCTTAAGTTTTAAATTTGTATTTTTGTTTTATATATATCAATGTTTTAAGGGATTATACATATGTTGTTGATAGGATTTTTTAAAGATTTGATATGATACTCTAGGGTAGATATGTTATATATACTAATTTATATTACTTTTGTCATTGGAAATAGTTACTTAAATTATCCAAAAAAGTACTTAGTTGGTATTGATAGTGATTTTGTTTTCCTCGCAATGATTTGATACAATACAAGTTGTTGAATGTTGTGGATTTTTCATTAGTAAGCCAAATGATTACTTCAACTTTTCCATGTTGTTGCTTAAGCTCTTGAAAATTATTTCATATTTACTAGGCATAATGTATAACCAATATCTAATAATTTCACATTAACTATTGATCCTCAATTTACAACCATTAATCTAGTACAACACTTATACATTTACCAATTGATATATGTAACTTGCATTCCATGAACAAATAATTCACAGCATCTAAATACTCACTAATCCATTTGGTCCAAATCTCATAATCTATAACACTTATTGAGCTTTAACCATCAATTAGTTCTTAATAACATAAAACCTAACGCACTTAAATTGTTTCACACAATTCCTTAATATACTTTTGACATATAATTCATTAGCCTTGTTTCTTTAAGTATTAACTTTCCAGTATTACTCTTTATTCTTTTTAAGTATTTTAATAAATCTTAAACTCCTAATTTAATCAAGATACATCAACACATAAAATTAATTATTCTAAACCTATATCATACATCAGCTAACCATTTAGCAGATAATAGACTAAAAGGCATAGATTTATATATATAATAGTATATATAATACAAAAACAAATTTTTATTAAAAATACATTTTTCTTAAAAAAAAAAAAATCTTGGTAGATACATTATTTCGTTGTTTTAAGTTTATAATAAATCCACATCACAATTATTTCTTAATTCTTTTATAATCATAATTTTTTGAGAATGATCATCGTGCATCATCTTCATCAATAATTATGTCATTTGTTAATAATTTGCTTGATAGGATTGCCATTGATTTAGTCACCAATACTTGCATCCTGTTATTATTAGTACGAGAGAATAATTAATAGATATTTTGTTATTGACGATGACCAATTTATTTAACAGAAAAGTCAAAATAATATATTATATTAATACATTATTTTTTTTAATAATAAATAATAAGATTCATCATTAAATATATATAATATATAATATAATAATAAATAATAAATAAATTAATCAATTAAATTTTATAAATTATAAACAACTAAATTTCAAAAATAACTTTTTTTTAAAAATTAAAAAATTGACTTTTTGAAGAAATGAATGTAATTACATGTTATACCATATTTATTATTCACAATAATTATGTTTTAAAAAAATGCATATTAATTTAGGTTTGTATGTATGTACATATATTTGAATGGTTCTTTTGGAAGATTTAAATAAATCAAGTTACTTAATTCAATTTAGTTGGTAAAGACAATATAATGTTTCCCAAAACACAAATTTTCAATCTCCCTATATTCTCACATAGCATAATTTGGAAGAGTAAGTGGCTCATTATCCACACATCTTTTCTTTTACAAGGAACAAACATCACATAGTGTAATTAGGGGAATTGTATGTGCAATTCAAATAATTTTTACATGTGCAATATTTACCTTGTGCACACTATCATTATAGTTAACGAATTTTCTTTACTAACCATTACAACTAGAGTAATTTCTTATATTTCACTTAAATGAAAGTTTGCTCACAAACATAGCTTAAAACTAGGAGGAATGTAAGTGGTCCTAATACACATAATTTTTTTGACTTTTTTCCTCATTCAAATTCACACCACACCTAGCTTAACTAGGAGGAAAGCAAGTGGCCCTAAATCCACAAATCTTTTTTACTTCTTTTGCTAGTTACCAAATCTTTTATTTCATTCATTTATTTTTAGGGCTAGGACTTTGTGTTAGTAAAGAAAGATTGTAGGATCTATCTCTCTTGCGCCCTTGTGGCATACCTATGGTGGCATTTGAACCCTTTCTCAAAGCACTAAACCTTCCATCTCCCCATATGTTCACATAATTTAATTAGGAAATAAGTAAGTGACCCATCATCCACATATCATTTATTTTCTTGGAAGGAAAAATCATAGCATGTAGTGTAATTAGTATAATTGTAAACGATCATTAAATATCCACATAAATTCACACTTTGTATGGTCACAATTTCACTTTCACAGATATTCACCTGACAGACTAGGCTAACTTAAACTTTGTAAAAAGGGTATCCTCTTTATGGAATATTTTTACTTAGCTTCTTTGAGCTTATATTTTGTTGCACCCCTAAGTGAAGCAAAGGCTCTCCAAAAGCAAACTTAACATGAACATGTTGAATTCCCCACAGGGTCCACTAGATAATTTATAGCTTACATTAGGACCATGGAGGTAGGTAGCAGATACGTCGTTATCATTTCTTTTCATATTGAAACATGGAAATATTTCTCTTAAGGAGCTTAAAATCTTGCATCATCTAGTGAAAAAAGTGTTACATGGAAAGAAACTTGTGAAGTGGGTAAGGGTTAGGTGGTAGATTATCATGAGCCTTCATGTTTTTTCCTGACATGTGGTAGGGGTTATGGGTCGAAAATTGACAACTAGAAGTTGTGGTTCATCCATTCCCATTGGGCGTGGGTAACTTAGTGTCCAAATATTACGGAAATTTTCCCTATAGGTTAAGGTGTGGGAGCTCTTAGCCTTAAGGTGATGTTGGTTAGGTTGCTAGAAGCATTGTCAGATCTTTCAGGATGTATCTGTAGTAC
>APFE030202165.1:0-18517 GCA_000404065.3 Pinus taeda
AAAACCACCCATAGCAACAATGGAGACCATCTCAACAGTACTCTCAATCTTATCATACATATCCTCAATCATACCCACCATATTCACAACCATATCAACAATACCATCAGTCGTATTCATCACATTCTCAACCATATCAACAGTATCCTCAGCAAGTTGTTTATCAGCCTTAACCTACTCAACAAGCACTGCCTGCTCGTCCACCAATAAATCCACCACAACTACAATTTCCAGCTAACTCACAACCTTCAAGACCTACTCAAATTCCTGCTCAAACTGTCCCAAATCCAAATAATAGAGCAGAGAGGCCAGCCTACAATGTAGAAGAGGGAACCTCATATCCCACACTACCCTTGCAAAATATCAACTTGAGGTCTGGTAGGGTACTCCAAAAAGATTCTCCAATAATAGATAAGCGAGAAGAAAACACAGAAAATGAAAATAAAATGACAAATCAAAGAAAACCAAACGATGATACCAAAGATAAGCAAATGCAGCCATTGCATCCACCTTTTCTAGACCGATTGGTCCAAATCAAACCTCCACTGTCTATACCACAGTTTGATGTCTTAGATGAACTCAAAAATGTCTACATAAAAATTCCGTTGCTGCAAGCTATAAAAGACATTCCCATATACACTAAAGCCATCAAAGACATGTGCCTCAAGAAGCCTGCTAGAAAAAGGATTGATCCTCAAACCATTCATGTTATAGGACATTTAGTGGGCCTTATGACCAATACCATCTCCATAGAAAAGTATGTTGATCCTGGCATTCCCAAAGTGATCACCATCATTAACAACATACAAATTCCAAACACTTTGATAGATCTTGGGGCCGCAATTAATGTCATGACTCTTGAAACCATGAGAATGCTCCATCTTACAAATTTGCAACATACAACGATTGTTCTCGAACTAGCTGATAGGTCTAAAGTGATTCCTGAAGGGTTTTTGGAAGACATAATTGTCTCACTGGACTCTTGGGAGTATCTAGTGGACTTTTTAGTTCTCCAACCCAAATCCAATTTAGGAGGGCACCCTATCATTCTTGGTAGACCATGGTTAGCGACTGTTGATGCATTTATAGGATGTCGATCTGGCAATATGATCATCTCGAGAGGGACTGAAAGAAAACAACTTACCCTCTACCCATCGGCACAATCACCAACAGTAACACATAATTTGTGGCTTGATGATAAATTCAATGATAAAGAAGAAGTACAATCTGTTTTTAGCATTGACCAAATCTATGATTTCCAAGAACAAAACAATAATGATTTGGTAGGACTATTTCTTTCCCAACCTGATATTTCCGAAAATTTGAGACATGAACAATATCATGATGCAGATGTACTTTTAGCCCAAAATTTTCAGGAAACATGCACTATTCAATCTTTGCAAACCACATTTCACGACATCTTTCCAATTCAATCCATCACCAAAACACAGAGTCAGGTCATAGAGATTAGTCCAGGGAAAACTCTGAACATAGGCAATCATCTAGACTCATCTCAGCAAGAGAAATTGAACCGACTCTTGAGAAAATACCAGAAAGCCTTTGCTTGGGACTATACCGATATGCATGGGATTCACCCTGACACATGCACTCACCATATTTACACATATAATACTATCAAACCAGTGAGGCAACCACAGAGAATAATGAACCCCATGCTCCAAGGTATTGTCAAAGAAGAGTTGCAAAAACTATTGAGAGTTAATTTCATATATCCTATTTCTGACAGTGAGTGGGTATCCCCATTGGTTGTAGTTCCCAAGAAAAATGGTAAGTGCCACATTTGTGTTGATTACAGACAACTGAACAAAGCCACGCTCAAAGATTATTTTCCACTACCATTTATTGACCAAGTGTTAGACACCCTAGCTGGGAAATCATCATTCTCTTTTCTTGATGGTTTCAGTGGCTACAACCAGATCAGGATAGCCTCAAAAGACCAGGGCAAAACCACCTTCACCTGTCCTTGGGGCACTTATGCTTACAATGTTTTGCCGTTTGGACTTTGCAATGCTCCAGCGACATTTCAGAGAGCTGTATTAGCTATTTTCGCTGATTTAATTCATGATTGTGTTGAAGTTTACATGGATGATTTTTCAGTATACGGCAATTCATTCGAACATGCATTAGAAAACCTTGAGAGCGTTTTGAAAAGATGTATTGAAACTAATATGTCCCTCACCAATGAGAAGTGTTTTATGATGTTGAACGAAGGGATAGTGTTAGGCCACTATATTTATTCTCAAGGCATCAAGATTGACCCAGCAAAGATCCAGATCATTGTCGATTTGCCAATTCCACAGAATCAAAGAGAGGTACGAAGTTTCCTTGGGTATGCAAGCTATTATAGAAGGTTTATTGAACATTTTAGTAAAATAGCTTTACCTTTGTTTAAACTTCTATCAAAAGATGTACTTTTCAGTTGGAATGAGAACTGCCAACAAGCATTCGAACTACTCAAAAAGAAGTTATCAACCGCACCAGTCTTGAGAGGGCATGATTGGAGCCTACCATTTCATATCTTTATAGATGCATCTGACACTGCAGTGGGTGCATCATTAGGCCAAAAAGAGGAATCTTGTACTTATGCCATTTACTTCATTAGCAAAAATCTAACACCTACAGAGTTAAACTACACAGTGACAGAGAAGGAAACACTTGCTATCATATATGTTATGAACAAATTTCGACATTACATAACTGGTTATGAAGTCTTTGTATATACTGACCATTTTGCCATTAAACATTTAATGAATAAACCAATAACTAGTGGCAGAGTTACCAGATGGTTACTATTGTTACAGGAATTCAACATCACATTAGATAGACCAGGTAAAGAGAACCAGGTGGCAGATTTTCTTTCTAGACTGCAAAATCAAGGTGAGGTTGTTCCAGTTGAATATTCTTTACTAGATGAAAATTTATTTGCAATTTCCATAGTAAATCCTTGGTATGCTGATTTGGCCAATTATTTGTCTACAGGAAGGACATCTCCACACTTTACTGCAAAGGAAAAGAGACTAGTCAAATAAAGTGCTAGATATTCATGGCTCAATGGCGATCTATTTTACACTGGTTATGACATGATCATTAGAAGATGTGTAAGAAATGATGAGGTAATTGATATTTTAAAATCTTGCCATGATGAACCGTGTGGTGGGCATTTTGCAGCTAAGCGGACAGCATTCAAAGTTCTAACTCTTGGATACTACTGGCCATCCATTTTCAAGGATGCCAAGAAGTATGTGAAGAGTTGTGGCAACTGCCAAAGAATGGGCAGGCCAACAGCTACAGATGAGATGCCTCTTCAGCCCCAAGTTCACCTAGAGCCATTTGAAAAATGGGCTCTAGACTTCATAGGATCCATTAACCCAACCTCCAACGGTAAGAAGTACATCTTAGTATGTACTGATTATGTCACAAAGTGGGCTGAAGCCAAAGCCCTGGTTAGAGCCACCGAACACACAGTTGTCAATTTCCTTTTTGAAGAGATTTTTTTCAAGTATGGAGTGCCAAGGGAGATAGTGACTGATCAAGGTACCCAATTCACCTCAAAGTTGGTAAAGTAAATCATAGAAAAATACCAAATCAAGCATAGGAGAAGCACACCTTACCATCCACAGGCCAATGGGCAAGTGGAATCCACAAACAAAACTTTGGAAGGTATCATTACTAAAATTGTTGCAATGAACAGGAAGAATTGGGAAGAGAAGCTCAAAGATGCACTCTGGGCTTACAGAATCACATGGAAGGATACTACAGGATTACACCAACCAGTGGTGTACGACAAAGAGGTAATGCTTCCTATTGAGTTTCAAATAAACATACTTTAAACTTGGCTGCAGATTTTGCAAATTGACTTGGAGCCCAAGCACCAAAAAGAAAGAATCAGCAGTTGAACCAGCTGATGAATGAGGCAGCAAGCAGAGGAAACCACCATCCTCATTGCAAAAGCAAAGGAAGCAGTTGGCATGATGCACATATCAAGAAGAAGCAGTCAAGGAAGGTGACTGGGCTTTACTTTTTGACTCTAAGTTCAGAGATCATAAAGCCAAGTTTACCACACATTGGATGGGCCCATACCAAATTGTTCAGGCATATGACAATGGTTTAGTGAAGCTCACAACTATTGATGGAGAAGGTCATTCCTTTACTGTCAATGGTCATCGCCTGAAATTATACACTAAGCCCACCAGTGAGCAAGATTTTCTCCAAACAGCATCTCAACAAAGAGAGGTTGAGATACTGCAACCCTCAACTGCAGTATCCCTGCCTTAGTTTATTTTCTTTCAATTTCGAAAAAAGAAATTAAAAAAAAAATAAATAAATAAAAAATAAAAAGTAATAATAAATGGGTTAGATGTGAAAACCAACCTCTGGCACACTCTAACCCCGAATTCCTACTTGAAAACCAATTCGTTGGCGGGTAAGAATTCTTTTCTTTTGGTTCATTGTTTAATTTCTCAACTGAATAATGACTTGAGGACAAGTCAAAACTTTTGTGGGGGAGAGAAGCATCAGTATTTTGTTCTTTTATCTCTCCATTGTAAATTTTTAAAGATTTCTCACCTCCTCATTGTAAATTTCCAAAGCAGTTTGTTCCAACATTCCAGATTTCAATAAATAAGTTGTCTTGTCATTGTTTTATCTCAGAGGGACCTGGTTATAAATAGTATGCAGGGGGACCTGTTCTGTCCAAGAAGACCATGCTATCAGCACCAGCAGTAATGGGCCCTGTTTAGACACACAAAAAGGGACCTGTTAAGAGATTGATATTTCAAGGTTACTTCAACACAGCTTCAGCAAGTTTCTACAAGGGCAGGTTGCTGAGCACCAAGACTCCATCAAACACCCAAGCTCAACAGTACCTGTATGCACAGAAAGAACTGCATGAACATCTTCAGTATTTCAGAGGGACCTGTTGCATTCAAATCTACCTCAGGGGACCTGTTATGAACAGCAAAGAAAGTCAAACAACAGTCAAGAGGCTAGCTCTACTCAGCATGCCAATGCAACAGCAGTCAAACAAAAGTGTAATACACTCCTTGTTCTTAACATTTAATTTCTTCGATTAATTTTTAATGTTAATTCTAATAACTGTGACTGTTATGATCAATTTCAAGGGCACATTTTTCATCATCCCTTATCTCCCTAATTCTTCCCTACTTCAACCCATTTCCTACTTCTAAAAATCCATTAACCCTTCAATTCAACCTTGTTCTACGCATCCTACAGCCATACCAACCTCCTAAATCCATACCTCCATTTGGCCGAGTACCAACAAGACACGTGGTGATTGTTTTTTTAAAAGAGAAATTATATAAAGGTAAGAAACAGGAGGGCTATTCATTATTTTGCATGCGGTCGAATGATGATTTCACCACCCGACGCACCTAAGTGATTAAGAGGACTCCATCATACCTCAGTGTGGTATATACGCTCCCAGCGCTCCCATGATAGCATTTGTGCAAGCGGCATCATTATTCCCCTGTTTTCAAAAATGAACATGCTCTGAGGTAAAGGAAGTTGGTCATTTCACTCTCATTTTTCAGGATTGTTTACGTTGGCATATAATCCCATGGCCTCCACAGTAAGGACCAAAGGCAGTGAGCTCCATCCGGTTTCGAATCCCACCAAGTTACACGACAGTCGACCCATCATCACATTGGATACTAAGGGAGCGACGCTATCAGGTAATAAATCAAAACTTCCTTGTTAAATTTGCAAGTTAAGAGCTCGACCCTCCGCCAAGGTGACAAATAGGGTCGAGCCAAGCGTGTTCGATAGTTCCCAATACCATGAAGACTGCATTTCGATTCTCAGAGAAATACAGTGGTTGCCCTTTTTGGAGAAATTCCATGGAAGCAACGAAGAGGTTGCTAAGCAATTCGCCTTCACATTTAATGGGGAGAAAGCCCTGATAGGAAATTTCTCATTCAGGGTTTCAGAAGACACCATCGCCCAAGCAATAGGGATCAGCCCAGAAGGAGAAAAGTATTCTAAGACCAAGCAATTCAAAGAGAAATCGTGGACCCAATTCATGTCTAGGTCCCGAGTCTCATCGGTTAACTGGAAGAAAGGCATCCCAAGAAGTTGGTTGGTGCATCCTTGGGATGAAATGGTCCACATACTTCAAAAATTTGTAACCTGTGAAGGCCGCTACAGTATTGTTTATTTATACCATATCAAGTTGTTGCTACACTTGAAAAGGCAATGTGTTATCAGTTTACCATATTTCCTATTGCAGAGCCTAACCAAGATGTCAAAGACCATCTAGAAGCAGAAGGGAAATGAAGACAAGAGCTTATATCACTTTGGCTTAGTTAAAATTCTTATTGAGCATGAAATGCAGAGAAGAGGGAAAACGTGGAAGGAGTTCTTCGCTGCCAACCAAATTAGAGATGAGGAGGACAAAGAAGAATCGCAAGAAAACTCAGGATTCATGAAGGACATTGATGAGGAGATTCCAGCATCATCCAAAGCAAACAAGGTACCTCCACCTGCGAGCAGCATAAGGACTAGGCCAATGAGAAAGGAAGATGCTAAGAAGGCAGAACAAGATAAAGTTTTCACCACTTACTCAAGGAGAAAAAGAAGGACACCAAAAGCTCAGTTACAAGAAGACCAGCCTGAATCCAATGCACCTATACAAATGGATATTCAGAGCACTGACCATTCGCCACCAGGGCCAGGAGCTGATGTAGATGTTGAAAGCCATTCACCCCCAGGACCAAGAGCTGATATAGAGGTCGAAAGTAATAACAAACAAGAAAAAGGGTCACAACCTCCCAATAAGAAGCAGAAGAAACTGGAGAAACAAATTGAAAAATTAAAGGAAGAGCTCATGGAGGCTAATATGCTGGAGAAAGTTATCAAGAAAGAAAATGAAATGCTCCGAGCACAGAGTAAAGAAATTCAAAAGAAAAATGAAAAGTTAAAGGAGCGAGTCAATGAGCTAGAAGCTGAGCAAACAGATATTTGTAAGTGCGCCACCAAGTGGTACAATCAGAAGAAGACCCTCAAGGGAAAATACAAGAGACTAAAGCAAGAGCTCCATGACCAAAAATATGCCCAGGTGAAAAAGAATGTGGACACATTGCTAAAGGCAGCAGAGGTACAGGCAGGGACAGAGTTCAAAGGAAGCACTTCGAGGTTAGCATGAGGACATGCTAATTCATTAAGTCGGGGAGAGATGTTGGTACCATTCCATGACCCATTTTTCCCTCCCAAAACATGACATTTGCCTACCTCTTTTCATCATTTATCTCTCATATCCCTTGGAAATTGATTAATTAATAGTCTTATAGTTATTAAATTGCATTGAAATTGTTTTAAGGGTTTTATGTTAATGAATTAGGAATTTTTGGCAAAATGACTACAGGAAGTTCCAACATCCTGTAATTGGTTTATTGTTTGACATGTGGCATGACAGCCAGGCTGGAGCGAAGGGTAGGGATGAAAAGCGGAATTTCCAAGCATGGACGAGCACCTACCCCGTAGCGGAATCAACCCTCCTACATTCGCGGTCAACGAAGGCCAACTATGGCATGTTGGCAACAAAGGCAGCAACAACACACAGTCCAAATCGATTTAAGTTTTGTTTCCTTTTTTCTTAAATCAACTAGGATAGAAACATTTTCAAAAATCGTGTTGTGCTAAAAGCGGCAACAGCCGCTCATGAATGTACATCCGTTTTCAAGGGATGTAAAACCATATCTAAATATAGTTATGAACCGGTTGTATAATCGTTATCAATATCGTTGCTTCAAGAATAGAGTTTCGATTTTAATACCAAAGACTTGCATTACAGTCACGATTGCGTTGTGTTGATTTGGTAATCGTTGGATAACAAGCCCAGTATACCTGGAACGCGGACGGGCCCTGCGTAACATGGTATACTGTTATTTTATTTCATTTATAGTTAGGGTATTTGGTATTGATATGCGCAGTGATTAAATCGATTTATGTTTATGCTTATATGATTATGAATGCGCTTGCTTATATGTTTATGAATGCGCTTGAATAGATTATCACCTGGATCGTGAATTAATCCTGTAAGGGATTCGATCCCTTGTTATCTTGTAGATCACTGTCATGAACTTTATGCTTATGATTTCCATATATTTTTATGACTGTTAATGAATGTTGAGTATTCACTAAATAGAGGTTTTATGTGTGATGTCTCTGTAAGGGGACTAAAACCTTGATTGCAGTGATACACAACGTTTTGGTTTGTTAAATGCATTGAATCTTAATTGCTAGTAATACATAGTGTGATTTAGTTTGATAATGAATCGAATAATAGCATTGTAATTAGAAAGACTAGACTTAGATAACGATCCTTTATGTCTATATACTTTAGGCGCACGCCTCTAAGTCTACGCACCCTGGTCGATAATAAATATAGCCCAGTCTAGCACCCTAGATAGGACACTACACTATCCTTGACCTCTTCTAGGTCCTCCTCTTCCTCGGCCTCATTCGTGCCCCTGAAATCCTGTTCGCACCATCCCTACACTCTAGTCAATGGTCTGTGTTTCGGCCTAAACCCTATAGGCACTAGTTATATCCATCATCAATTCATAGCTCCTGCAAGTATGCTCATCATGCCCTATCGACTTACAAAAGTTGCATAACAACTATTGCAGTGTTTGTACAAACTTCTGTAGCAAGTGACAGTTATATATGGCATGTTTTTCGGCTATCTGACAGATGGTGCACCCTAATGCAAGTCTCGCACTTGGTCCTGCTTGAGCTTTTAGCCTTAAAGGCATCGATCCTCCTCCTGCAATATAGTTCGCAAAGACCTGGAAATAGTCTTTGTCATGACCCTAACTCTTGCATTCCAAGCACCATACCTCCTCACACACCTCTGGTCAAATCGTCCTGTCCTACTTTAGACTTTGCATCTCAAGGCAAAGATTCTTCAAATGTGCATGGATTTGTTGAACTCCTAGATTTGGATCTTGCATCTAAGTTTCATGTAGCCTCATGGCAATCTCCAAGGCCTTCGCCTGAGTGGTTATCTTTTGTTCCAACATCGTAACCCTTAAGTGTGGCAGGAGCGAAGCAACAAACCACTCGCGATGATGTCTGTTTGTTAGGTTCTTGTTGGCTTCATGGATTGTAAATTTCAATCTCTGATCTAGTTCCCAAGGTGTCTCGCTTGGTTGCATCACAATTTCTTTGAATCCCATAATCGATTGTGCCTCTGATTTAGGCATACTGAATTCTCTATTCAGTGCTACCTGGATGTCTGCCACTCCAGCATTCAGGTTATCATTAGAGTACTTAATATACCAGGTTAGTGCACGATCTTGCAGAGCACTAACCAGTGTCACCTTCTTCATATGATCATTTGTAACACCTTGAGTTTCCCATACAACCCTCACAACAAACTAGAATTGGTCTGGGTCCTCATTTCCCAAGCCTTTGAACAAAGGCAACTTCACTGTATTTGCCATACTGAACTTGGAGGTGGAGGTGGTACGAGTGAAGTTGGAGGCGATGGTGGTGAAGTCGAAGGTGGTATTCGTGAGAACCCTTGTCTTATTAATTGAATAACACTTCATGGAGAAACCTTCACTATATCTTCCTCGTCACCTCGTGGAGGTGAAATCAATAGACTATACTCCGAACCCTTTTTCCCTTTGTTTCTATAAGTTTTTCCGCTTCGTGTACTCCGGAACATCAAGGTAGTTGCATAATCCGTTTTTCGCACAATAGCATTTTAATCCAGGTATTCAAATATTTTACGTACTTACCTCGCGGTCCTTTGAAAAAGCGTTGCTCCGCCTCGCTGTAGCTGACTAAGGTGTCAACTGCGAATTCAGTCACAAATCCTCCTATGACGCAATCGAGCCAATGGTCGACAGTGCGGATGATCTTGTTCTCAGATGCTTCCAATTTCTGTATTAGCTCCAGGGTCCACACAATAGGATCGTCAAGTTTCCCCCTTCCTTGCCTATTTGCTAGCTTCGTGATCCACTCGTATAGCTCAATAGGGAAGGAGTACAAAAAGATCTCGTGGATCTCTCTATGCAGGGATCTATCCAACCACTATTCCTTTGTCAGTCGCGGGCTTTTGTTCTCCTGCGCCGCGAATTCATGGATATTTCTATCCAACCAGTCTCTAATCTCCTTCTTAGTTGGATTCCAGTGATACAAAATCACACATCTCTTATGCAGATTCCGGTCCTGACAATGGAACCATTTGTTGGCTTGAGGGGACCTGACCCAAGTTCAATGTTAAGTAGACAAACAAATACCTACACTACTAGCCCTCTCAGCATCAGCCTGTGGAGCACAGACCTAAGTCTCACTTGAAGTAGTATGGAGGGATGCTGGAACCAAGTTTCCACACCCTGAGATGGTTGTGATATCGTTTGATTCCTTCTACTTCTGCCTTCGCGCAGGTTTCTCCTTTCTAGGGTTTGCAAGACAAACCCTCTATGCCAGCCTTCAATACCTCCGTGAAAGTATATGATTGACCTCCGCGCAGCCCTAACCTGCTGCTTAGGTGATTTCGTGATGTTAGAGCAACTTGTCGTACAAATTCCATAATTAGTTTAAGTGACTTGCTTATCTTATCAAATAGTTATAGTTAACACCGCATAACCAGATATTTGTAAATGCGTTCAATTATTCAATGTGATTGCGGTTATTCGTGCATCATATAAGCATAATAAAGGAAATTCATACATAAACTATCTAGATGCATCAACAGAACAAAGACAAAGAAATTGTGGAATATCTTTGTTTATTAATATCTTCCAAGTGTTTAAAGACTCTGTCCACCCTGCGCACATAGCTACAGGGGTCCACAAACTCAACTACGGACTTCTACCCTCGGCCTCTGCGCACTCAGTTGCAGAGCCTCTACCTACACTACAACCCAAGACTTAGACTTCTTGCTCCAAAGCTATGACTCTCTTACATGATTTGCCATTGTATGTCCTTAAAACTACTTAGAGCTTAGCTCTTTTTATACAATCCCATGGTCCGCGGACCATGGGTAGATCTCTTACAACCAACTTTACTTTACAAAACTAAGGGCTGACTACCCTTTATGACACATAACACCTTCACACTCCGTGACCACTAAATGTGGAGTCTTTACTTTTTTATTACAAAATTTGACTCAAACATGGGCTTTTAGCCCCAAAACTCCCCTTGGGGGATCTCGTTCCCAACAAGTTATGATATAATAGAGGCATTATATGTATGTCAGAGTATACGTTATAACGGAGGTGTTATATGTATGGCAGGTTGGTAACCGAGAGTCAGACAGTTTGTTTCAATACAAATGGAACTAGTGGATATACATTATAACTAGACCCACAATACGTTATATCTCAAGTATACATTACCACCAACACATCAATATTCAATAAAGCCAATGGAAAGCATGAGGTGAGAGGTGTTAATGAAGGTATAGGTCAGGCCAACATACAACATAATAGGAGTGTAGGAGGTATGCAATAAACAATATTCAACATAACATATGGGAGCATGAACCAGTCAGTTGAAAACAATATACCATTCAACACAACCATCATCCAACGACCCACCAATTCTATCTTGCGTGGAGGCACCAACTCATAGTCATAAATTGACAAATTCGAGGAGAGCACTTAACGTAGAGAATCAGTAAAGTTGGTGGACAAAAGAATGCTAAATTAAGACGTGCAGATTTCAGAATACAAAGAAACCCTGAAAATTTTTATGTGTGGCATAACTACAGAAGGATAGTTCTGACGGACTGGAAAATGGTAGACCAATAGATATGTAAAATTAGGCTCATAGTAATTATGCAAGGCGGGAATACACCTGCAACTTTGATACCATGTAAGACATACATGGAATGTGAACAAAATCTGAATGATAAATCAATGAATTGCATATATTATTCACAATGATACATATTTATAATACATAGGAGTGACCCTTGGTTTCATATTCCAAGTGGTCCCTTGGACTCCCTTTGGCTATTCAGCTTCAACACCAACTTTTAGAGGATTAGGTGTCCAACAATAATACACCTCCATAAGATATAGTAGGAGATGGTCCCCAAAGATCAGAATGAATATAGTCCAAAATTTCTTTCCTATTGTGACTTCTAATTTTAAATTTTTGTTTACATTGTTTTCCATACACACAATGTTTACAAAAATCCAATCTCAAAGGTTTCAAATTAGGAAGAAAATTGTAATTCATCAGTACCTAAAGACCCTTCTCGCTCATGTGACCCAATCATTAATGCCATAGGCGAGTACCTTCTTCTACTTTCTTAGATACAGTTGTTGCCTCACTGACCTGAGTACTTCCTTTGAGTCTATAAAGGTTTTCAATCTTCTCTACCTTCATAACAACCAGAGCACCTTTTGAAACTTCCAACACTCCATTTTGACCTATAAAATTATGACCATCCGAGTCCAACACTCCCAAAGAAATAAAAGTTTTCCTCAACTCAAGTCCATGTCTAACATCAGTTAATGTTCTAATTGTATAATCATACATTTTAATTTTGACATTTCCCATCCCAATAGTCTGACAAGATACATTATTTCCCGTAAACATAGAACTACCATTCACAACTTCATATGAAGTAAACCAAATTCTGTGTGGACTCGTGTCATGAGAAGCACCATAATCTAACAACCAATTTTCATAATTCTGAGAGACATTGCAAACATGTAAATCTTCATCTACCATACCTAATTCAACAGATAAAACTTCATCAATCATACCTAACTCAACTTGATCTTCTTCCTTCTTTGGGTTTTCAACTAGCTCCTTTCTTTTCCAACAGTCTTCCTTGAGGTGTCATATTTTGTTGTAGTACCAACATTTGCTTTTACACTTCTTTCCCTTTGATTTTGATCTGGAATAACTCCTTGCTTTATTCCCTCTTTCCTTGGACCGACCTCTGGATACCATGGCTTCTGGTGCAGAAATTTCAATGTTGGACTTCCTTCATAATTCAGATAACAGAGTTCCCACAACTGAATCAAATTCCAAAGGTTTGGTTGTGCTCAAACTAATAGAAGTCACAAAGTGATCCCAAGACTCAAGAAAGGAACACAACAAGGTAATAGCTTTGTCTTCTTCCTGAAATTTAACTTCCATATCTAATAAATGGAAAATAAGTGTATTAAAAACATTTAAATGTTTTTCAATTTTAGTACCCTCCTTCATCTGAAGGCTATATATTTGCCTCTTCAAATAAATTATGTTGGTTAACGATTTGGTCATATATAATGTTTCAATTTTACCCACAAACCTAATGCTAAAGTTTCTTCAACAATGTTGAAGAGAACTTCATCGGCTAGGAACAACCTGATGGTATTGAGAGCTAGGGCATTCAAGTCCTTGTAATCCAAATCTGTCATGCCAGCAGGTTTCTTTTTAACCCCATCTAATGCTTTGTGCAACCCTTATTGCACCAAAAAATCCCTTACTTTTAGTTTCCGTAATGAAAAATTACTCTTGTCGATGAATTTCTCCACCTCAAACTTAGTATTTGTCATTTTTTCCATTTCTTCCTACTTTATTAATGATAAATTTTGTTGAGTCCTCCAATATTTTTCTCCTTTTTTAATTTTTCCTTCAATTACAGTTTTTCAGATTTTCTCTGGTCTTTTTTAACTAGGTTTTGTTCTGATTCCTTTAACTAGATTTCTCCCTCTTTAAAAAAAACTTCAAACCCCCTGCTTCAAATTTATTCCAATAAATTCAACAATTTTCAAAGACTGTTTTCTGAATCTACTCTTCTTAAAAAAAAAATAATAACAACACTTTCACCATATGACTTTGTCTGTTGTCAATCACAAAAAAAATTACTAACAACTAGGTGGGATCAACACATGGCGTTCGGACTTCTACTTCAAAACCCACTGCAGGGGTTGCCTCTTCTATTTCCACGTCGATGTACGTAGAACAAGGTTGCTTCTTCAACCAGGGCTCCGGTGAGTCAGCGACTAGTTTGACAAAAATAGATTCCCTTTTTTGTGGATTGACTAGCCTCTGCTTAATGGTCTTCACATAGACTCCCAACTGGTGGCTATGTTTAAAATAAAAAAATGAAGCTCTGTGGGTATTGGCGGCTGCATTTTATTTATAAAAAAAAATGAGGCTCTGTGTTTGGCGGCCTCGATTCTTTTTTTCTCCAGTGGCAGCAGCTTGACCAGATTCCCTTTCTCTCCAGCATTCTCTCTACTGGCGACGACTTGATCATATTTACTTTCTCTCCAGTGGCGGCAACTTGGTCAGATTCCCTTTCGACTTCAACCGATGGCTTCAAAGTTTGGATTGCTTCCTTCAATCGACGTCAGGCTTATAACTGCAACTTTTGGCGGCTTTGGATAGGGACGACAACAGACAACGTCTCTATTTTCATATCAAACCTCCAGACAACATCTTGGCATTAGCATCTCCTCTTTATACACACAATGGTGCGATCTTCTCAGCAGCGGAGACAAGACTTTACCTCGCATCCCTCATAACTCCGCTCCAATACCACTTGTTGGTTTTGGAGTCATTAATAGTCAAACAAAAAAGAAATATAGAAATATAGGAAATTGAAATCTCACACATTAACACAAGAAATTTACGTGGTAAAATCTTGAGAGTGTGTCAAGGAAACCTCCACGGGGCAAGGGATTGGAAATATTATTGATCAATAATGTTTCTCCTTGTTAGAAGCCTCTCGAGTAATCACCAATTAATATGAGCTACTTCGTTACATAAAATTGTTCGTTATAAAAAATGACTGAATGGTAAAAAATAGATTTACTCTCAATTACATTATTTACATAATTGTTGTCATTTTTTCAACAGATTCCAATTTTTCTATCCCAGTGCCTCTCAGTCAAATTTTCCATCTCCTAGGCCAAGATCATCAACTATAGCAACTGAAGCAGATGGCTTCGATCGCTCGAGTGAGTGTCTACAAGAAAAATGTGTTAGAGTGCTATAAAAAGAAGTGCCCCTAAATAGATGACTAGAAACTATTATTGAAAAACTTGTCAATTAACCAATGAAAATTGAAGAACCAAAACATCCAACAACACCACATCAACCACATCCAATGGTCTCAAAATCACTAGGACCAAGCAATATTGATCAAGTATAAGAAAGGAAGCATGCCACTTCGGCACCACATTATTCAACTTTGTATTTTTTTAACAACACTTTTGAAATAAAATTTCTTTGTTGTTTTTGTATTCGTAACTCCAAATCTCCTCTTATTTCGGACAAAAAATGATTAACGGTGGGGGAAGATGTTGGAGGGGCTAGTCAACTTTGTCAATTACACTCGGTAGTCAATGAAGAAAAAAAACAGTTTGTTGTCTAGTCGAATTAGTAAGTTGGTCAACCGATTTAGGTAGTTAAACATTAGTAACTATCTTATCATTGAATACTAAGTATAATTATGGCATGAATGTAACGGAGAAACAATTAGAGTTTGGTGTTGTGGTGGTGATATTATAATAAAGTTCTTATTGTTTTTCTCTCCATTACTTCATGTTATATCCCTTTCTACTCTATTGTGTGTTGTAGAATATTGTATATTACTCAGTGTAAGAATATCATTTGTTATATACCTAGGGGGGATAATATGGGGTACAAAGGGAGGTACCCAAGGGAATAATGTAATAATGGGATGGACCATAGTAATAAATAAGGTGGTTAACCCGTATCATGTAAGGGACCACAAGTAGTTAGTAATAATGTAATGGGCCCATGGTATTAGATAGATGGTATTGAGGGAACCATGGTAATGACCCATGGTATTGTATGTATGAGGCCTATATAGAGGTTAGAGACTCCACATTGGGAGATGTCAGGGAATGTTGTATGAACAAGCATATGATTTGTGGAGTGTTCTCCTTCCTTTAGAAGTGAATGTATGGTGTTGTCCTACCTTAAGGGTTTTGATATCAATAAAGTGAATCATTTCTATCTATTTCTATATTGTTATTTCTTGAATTTATTTGCATTGTCTTATATTTTCATATCAGATCTATAACAAGTGGTATCAGGCTTACAAAACTTTAAATTACGATATGCACTTAGCAAGATGAATGATGCCCTTTTTCCGCAAGGATAGAAGTTTCTATGGTTAAACCCAAACTTATAATAAAGCCAAAGAAGGATACCAAGAAAATCATGGTACAAAGAAATTAATTGAGGTGGTCTAGCTGAGCTACTTCATCAAAATGCAAATTTATCTCACTTGTTTCAATTTTCAAAATAAGTCCCATAAACGCAAGTCCCCAATATAAAATGAACTTGTGACAAGTTATAAAGAGCAGGAACGAATAGGAATTTTTGGAGATATATGAAGATTTTTTCACTCAAAAAAAGTGTAAAGAACACGGGACATAGAGGGCAATTGATCATATGTTTATAGCCATATTGTGACATGTTATGCAGGGTAGTTTAGAACATGGAGGGCAATCAATCATATGTTTATGGCTAGATTGTGACAAGCTATACAGGGTAGTTTTTAAATGTGTTATGTAAGAAACATACTTTTGTTCTCTACACAACATGAGATTATTATAAACATAGAGAAAGAAACAAGTATTAAATTTAGTTAGTTGTTCAAAGATTTAATATATTAAAATTTAAAAATTGAAGCCATAGAAATCAACTTGGAAAACAAGTGATCATAGAAATCCCAAAAAAAAGTTTGGATGAGAAGTCAATAAACTTAGTTACTTGTAATTTTGACTTCATTCATTCGCTTCCAACTAACTGATCACTTTGAGGCGAGAAGAGGGAAAATATGGAATCCAAAAAATCCCACTTATCCAGTCATTTTAGATTGTCTTTGCTTGCTTAATAAGACAAATTTTGGACATAGGAAATCATATTTTCATACACTGGATTATTTGGAATTGTGGACAAAAAGAGTAACTTTGGACATAAAGCCAACATATTATTGAAGGGTTGATAAAAGATAAGATGATGACTTGGCATTCCATAACGAACTTAGAATCTTTCCTTTGTCTTCATGTCTACAATGTTACATTTACCTTCAAGATGAAGGTAAGAGTTGCTAAAAGATAAGACGTCTACCTTTATATTCCATGGTGAAGGTAGGATCTTTCCTTCGTCTTCATGTCTACACTGTTGCATTTATGTTTAAGGTTGAGTTGCCAAAAGATGAAATGACTCCCTTCACATTCAATTGTGATGATAGGATCTTTCCTTTATCTTCATGTCTAAAATGTTGCATTTGCCTTCAAGGTGAAGATATGAGTTGCTAAAATATAATATGACTCCCTCCACATTCCACATTCTGATAAGGGTAGGATATTTCTTTTTACCTTCATGTCTACAAAGTTGTGATAGTCTTTAAGGTGAAAGAAAGCCATAAAGCATAGTAATTATGTATTTAATTTCACAAATTCAATTACATTATAATTTGCTTGTAAAAGACTTTATTAAACCAAAAATTAATATGAACCATTATGAATTTTCATAAAATTTGCATATAAACACATCCCCTTTCATTTTTTTGCTTATAAAGAATAAAACTAAGTTTGATTCTGATCATCTTTCTTCTTTGTACGCAGAGAAGAATAAAGCTAACTACGGAAGTTTGATTTGTTTTGTTCACCATTAAAAAAAGTTTGTCATATTCAGTGCCAATTAGTTTCTCATTTGGAAATCTCGTGTATTAAAAATCTCATCCCAAAATTTAAGTACCAAAAATCTCATTGACAATGCTCCAGGTATATGTGTACAGTTCTGAATTCCTCCACGAAAATGGGTGAGTGTGTAGAGTTGTGAATTCCTGCACGGAAATGGGGGGCGTCAATAACAGGTATGATGACTATCTGTTATAATGTTAAAAATGGAAATTAATTAATTGTTTATGTTTGCACAATTTTATGGTAATTACACTGTTCAAAGTTGTCATTCAAATGTCTAACTAAATCGATAGGCTCATCAAGCTTATTCTACAACGTCATGCTAAATTTATTATATTTATTAAAATAAAATAAAAATAAATAAATAACTATACAAAACTAAGTATATGGTTGATGAATCTTACCCATGTTTTGAACACTTCTTCCTTAAAACCTGATATGGAAATTCCAGTTCGGCAAAAAAATAATTATAGGTCTGGACGCCATCGCAGGGGGAGAAGGGACAATTCCCATTTCTCATCAGTTACTTGGGGCATTGCATAGTAGGGTGGTTATTTTTTGGGACAAGGCCATTCGCAAACAGGAGGCTGCCTTTCTTATATGGAAGTTGGCATGTGAATTGGGCTTTAATGATGCTCTCGGACTCCAATGGAACTTGATCACATCGGCTATTAGGCACAGAGGTATATTCGTATTGCAGATGAGGACATCCTTATATAGAAGGGGCTTGGTGGTAGATCTTCTGTATATGTTAGGCACATCTATCAATTTCTCCTTCTTTCAGAATCCGAATAGATGACTTACATCTTCCCACTCTCATTATGGAAAATAGGTTG